>VXBX01000555.1:231861-239361 GCA_013400415.1 Scytalopus superciliaris
TTTTGTTTTTTTTTTTTTTTTTGTCTTTTTTATTTAATGAAGAATTGCATGCCTAAGTAGACGTATTCTACCTATTATGTAGGATTTTATTTTTCCAGTTGTATATACCACTTGCAGGTCTAGGTTGTAAATTGCTACTTAAAATGCAAAAAATATATTTGTCTTCTTCTTAAAAAGGAGGTAGAACTTAGCTATTACTGATTTGTAATGGTTAAATGTATTTCAGTAATTCTGTAAACCATACTTTCATATATTCTGGTTAAAACTTCTTCACGGATACTGTAGGAGTTTCTTACTGCTGATTGCTTTAAATCCACATGGTCATTGGGTAAAAATCCTAGTGTGTCGATCTTCCAAAGGAAATGTGACCAATTAGAGCTCTGTAACTCTGTTGGATGCTGTGGGGTATTACTGTGTAATCTTGGATTTCTCTTTTTTCCCCCCTTAGCAAAACAGAAAAAGACCGATGAAGTGACAAAGAGGTATAACCAGGTCAATGTGATTACCTGAGGTCTGTTTTTAGTATCAGGCTAAGCTTTTAAAAAAACCTGACCACATGCATGGCTAAAACCTGGTTTTGACCACCATGTGAAATACATGCTAAGTTTGTTCAGTGTCTGTGCAGGCTGAGTTTGTGCCAGTGATTGTTTGATGATGAAGTGTTACTGCTTGATTTTAAAATTCAATACAAATGTATTATTTAATGTAACTTAAACTAAACTCAATGTTATTGCTATTTATATTTTACATATAACTGCATACAACCTCCTGTTCAGCCTGGTCTTTTTCTTTTTTTCTCCTTGGAAGTGTTATATTTATGGTTGGACTTGACTATTTTAAAAGCCTAAATCATTCTATGATTCTATCAGCTTGCTTTCAGCATTCTGGAATTACACTTACAGAGGGGGAGGAATAATTAATTTCACTTGAATTAAAAACTGAATGGGTGAAGAGAGCATGTCTGCCAAATGGAAGAGTTTATTTTAGCATTGAAAAGGGTATTACGTGCTGTGGAAAGCAAACTGGTTGTATTAATGACTTGTTTGTTCGTTTGTTTTTAGTAGCCAACAGTTGGAAAATGAAGAGAAATGGAAAGAACTTACCCAATATTTTGGAATCAATGATAGATTTGAATCACCTGTGGATAGCAGGGCTCCACAGAAGGTGAATGTTGATGCAAAAGCAGTGTCAGCTTGTCCTTGGCAGCAAAAGAACTTGACATTAACTGAGATAGGAGTATAACAGGCTGTTTGAGAGTAAAGGATCAAGTCACTCTCAGGAAGGGCAAGTTTGTGCACTTTTTAATAAATGTCTATTTTGAATGGTTATTGTGCTTGCTTTTTAGATAGTATTCAGGTTTGTTTCCTGTCTGGTTATGTTTTTTTCCTGTTGTGAGAGACAGAACACTTCATTCATGTTGTTTGACTTTTTATTTTCTACTGTTTAGTCATTTTTTAACTTTAAAATGTGCCACATAAATCCTTCAGTTGATGCCAGTGCCTATAGGAGTTGAAGGGGCAAATCCAGCATATGTTTTTGGTGTATTTATAACACTTTATGTTCATAGATACTGTTTTGTAACTAGTCATACTAGAAACAATTGGCACACATAATGGACAAGTTGAGAAACTCATTATATACTGAGTTCCTGGTAGCCCTACTTTTTCTGTAGTTTTTCAGGTAAAGTCCTGTGTAAGTTCTATGCCACCAAATGTTCAGTTAGCCTCCTTTATGATAAATTTTGGGTTTTTTTCATTTGCCTACAGTAGGTTTCTACATGCAAGTCATGAGACAGTGTTTACTTCTTACTTTTGGTGGCTATTTACTTGTCATTAAACCAGTCAGGATAGATCTGGAATGAGGTCCAAAGTGTTAAAATGTACATGGTTCCCACGTAAGTTCAGGGATTTTTGTCTCTAGTGGAAAGTACATCTCATTATTTTCAGAAAACACATCTAACAGAACTGGCTATTACTGCAACTTCCAATTATTTTTTTTATTTTGTCAACTACCACATGAAATAACTCAAGGGCAGAGGTTGCAGATCACTGTTTCTCCAGAATTGTGTTAGCTTTTTTGCTTGTATATCTTAAAAAAGTGTTTGTTATGAAACTGTCAAATGTGTTTTCTTTAGCAGCACTAAAATTTAAAACCGGTGAGTCTGTAAATTGTCTTTTGTTATGAGAGTGAGGTGTTTTTTTTTTGAAATTCTGAAGTCAGTGCTGACTGTTATGTGGCTCTTCTGTATTCCATCAGAAATTTCCAACTACGATTTCCAGGAAATATTTACTTTTTATTGTTGTGTTATTTGTAAATGTCGCTGGTGAACAAGTTATGGTACATTATTCATAACCCCTGAAAATAACCTTTAAATTCTGAAGCTTTTTCATTGTTTTCCACAGGGCTGCTAGAATTTTTAATTTATTAGTACAGTGGAGTGGCATTGTGCCAGAACTCAGGTTTTGGATAAAGATAAGATCTTAGAACTGTAACGATACAGTGGTTAATTGCCATTCTTCATGTTACCTGACACATATATTTCACATTTTGTTTAGAAAGCTCCAGGGATGGAAGAGATAAGACAGATCTTCAGATGAAATTTTATTGTGACAGGCATAAACCAGTCCGTGTAATTTTTTTAACCTATAGTATTATCCTGCACATAAGGTGGAACTAATGCAATGATTTGTGCTCAGGAGGCCTTTCAGTGAATTCTTAATTATACTGTCCATTACAATACACAGACAAAGTCATTTGTGTTACACAGAAATTGCAGGTTTATGCAGTCTCTTAAAAAATGTTATGAAAGAAATATTTTCAGAAAGGAGGTACTGCCATTAAAATGTTCTTTTTGTCTTAAAGATATTTACTTTTTTTTCCCCCCCCTAGTCTGGCCTTGAACTTAGCATAGAGAAGTGTGTGGCTGAAGGTGACATTGCTAAGGCTGAGGAGCTGAGTGATAGATTAGCCACTCGTGAGGTAAGTGGGCTATTAACAAAAACTCTGGGGAGACATTTAGTTTTGTGCATCTGTACAAAAAGTGTCATGACTGAAATAGCATTGGAGATCGTTTGTGGCATCTTTCCTGTTTCCTAAGCAGATTCCTGTCAGTGCTTGAAGGACTTTGCTGCTGATCTAGTAGTGCTTGGACAGCTGTAGCTGTGTTTAAGAATTGAAAATAAAACCACAAATGATTCCAAGCAGCTTTGCTTTAAAGGCTTCCTGCTGACTTCATGAGTCTGAGGACTTGGTAACTAGTCATCCATATTGAGCTTTTGATTCTTCTGCATGTTGTGGGCTAAGAGAACAGGACTGGGATGTTCCATTCCCATCATTTTCTGTGCCTCATATTTTTCTTTGCATTACCTCCTCAGTGAGCTGGGGAAGCCTGAAGACAGGTAGAGATCTAGCAAGTTTGGAGTGAGATGTGTCCAGATAAGGACATACATACCCCAACTTGTGTTCCAGTACTTTTTTTCCTGTGTATTTGTGTGATCAGGAGTTGATGGCTGTAAGAGTTCAGAAGAAGCATGGGAGTAGATGCTTGTCAAGTATATTGCTGTAGCCTTTGAATTGTACTGGATTATTTTTTTCTACTTGCCATAATTTTTTAGCGTATAAATGCATATCTTAAAGCAAATGCAGGTGAGAAAACCACAAATTTTTTCATGATGTTGTCTTGTTTGTTGGTGTATCTGAGAAATTTCATGAAGTTTGTGCTGCTCTTTGCTACAAAAATGGGACCCTTCTAAATCTGTATATAGTGCTTAGTGAAGACTTAAACTGGTGAGGAATCTGTCAGGTAGCTCTGGTTAATTTCATGTAAGAAATAATAAATAGGTGCACATATGGCAGGTGGTAGCAGCTGAAATATGTAATTAAAATCCATAGAGGCTGCGTTGCCCCCTGCTAGTTGTGTATGAGGGAGAAAATTAGGATAAAAAGATAGTTGGAATAGGTTTGAAGCCAGTTAAGGAAAATCCTAAATAAGTACTATTTGAGTGAGTAATCTGATTTGTATAGTTTAAAGATCTATAAAGATTCTAGATTTATATTAAAAATTAATTCGATAAGTTTTGCTTCCATTCTTTTATTTTGCATCCTCTTCCATCTTCACAGAGGTAGTGAGAGTTTTCTGTCCAGTGTATATGCTATCAAAATTCAAAGGTATTAGAAAAGGATTAAGAAAAGACAAATTTTGACTACTCATTCTTATACAAATATTTTTCAATGTTTCTTAAATACAGGGTTTTAAACTAAATTTTCATGTAAAACTGCAGATTTAAATCTGTTTGATGCAGTGTATTACAATGTTTTGGTGGCTTTAAAAACAGATGGATTTTGAAGTGGGAAATACAGGTTCATAAGGCAGTGCAAGGTTAGGTAAAACTAACTGTTCCTCAGGGAGTGGTCTCACACAATCATCAAACTCCTCCATTTAGTCACTCAGGGCAGTTTCTAATGACTAGACTCTTATCTGTGTTGTCACCAGTGATCACAGAACTTCAATCTGCAAAGGTAACAGCTATTGACAGTGATAGGAATGTGTCCTGATGTTCCCTTTAAGTCTGACCAGCTTCTGTTATATTACCTTTTATATGTACAACATGAAAAACACTTGCTGTTCTCCTTCACAAATGTCATTATCCCATCTACTCTAAAGTGGTTAGAGTATCATAATCAATAAAACATACTGAGGTTCTAGTGCAAATTGTTTGACTATAAAAACAAATTAATGTAAGAAGTTTTAAGGTTTTGTAATATTTATGATAAAGTGTTATCTGATTTTGGTAGCCATGGGATTATACAACATCCAGCATGTCCCAGGTGCTGCAGCAATGTATTATTATTTGTGGAACATTAGCTCCAAATTGTTGACTTTCAAATATTAGCATGTTGTAATTCTGAAAACAAAATGCTTGAAACATTATTAGTATTCACAGCCTTGACTTGGTTTTGGTTAAGTGGGTTTATCTGAATAAATAGTATGTTGAAAGAAGGAAAACTCAAATGACTGGCTTGATCTCTCATGAGGAGTTCTGTAGTGGCAGATTCCGTGTGAATTCACTGGGGTTCTCTGCTGTTGGAAAGATGTGCTCCATTACTCACTGCAGGATTCATTTTTCTTTGTGATTTTCAGAAGCTGTATTTTTGTTTTTAAACATCTCTTTTAAAATACTTTTTGTTCTAAGGAAATTGTTCTAATGGTGACTGATTCAGTGAAGGGCTATGGAAAAGGACTGGATTATGGAAGAGGTTGAATCAACAGTCATTGTTTTGTACACAAGTACAGTTAATACTGCTTTCATGTTGTGTAGTATTGATTCAATTGCTGCTTTCCTTCTCTTAGGAGTTTAAAGAAATGTCCCTTTTAAAACTCTTTTTATATAATACTTCTAAGAAGTGAGTTAATTTTAAAAGTATGTGGCTGTTTGTATCCCTCTGACTTCCAAATGCAACACAATGCTGTGAGCCAGTCAGGCATGGAACTATACTATGGCTGTGTTGAAGTACACCACTTCTGAAGTCTGGAGTAATAAGTGGATGAATTATTGTTCTTTTATCTCAACTTCATC
This sequence comes from Scytalopus superciliaris, assembly GCA_013400415.1. Classification (NCBI taxonomy): domain Eukaryota; kingdom Metazoa; phylum Chordata; class Aves; order Passeriformes; family Rhinocryptidae; genus Scytalopus; species Scytalopus superciliaris. The sequence continues at coordinate 237,438 of VXBX01000555.1, forward strand.
TCTTTATGTATAGTTTTCATTTTTCTTGGGCAGTGTTACAGGCTTGGGGACAGGGAGTGTAGGAGAAACAGCTGTCTCCTGTTTGGGGTACAGCCCCCCCTTGCAACCATGTGAAAAATGTTCAGTGGATAGGTGTTCTTTTTGAAATCAGGTGTATGGGGTTTTAATCGGCACCATTTTCTTTTGCAAGAAGCAGTGACTGGAACCTGCTGATAAAGCTTTTGCTTTGAGGCACAGATCCCAGAGTTCTTAAAGCCGTTTCCTGCCTTAATAAGTGAAACTAATTTTTGATGTATAACATTTATAAGCCTGTGAAACTGATAGGGCAGCTTCAGTATTTAGAAAAATGAAGCCAAAAATAAACAGATGATGGATATAGACAGTAAAAATATGTCCTAAAAAGCAAAGGAATGTCAAAATGATGCTGTCAATATGCTATCATTATGACACAGCGAGAAAGGGTTTTTTAAAATTAAATTCATTCAGAATCAGTGACGACTTAGGCAATATGCATAATCTAGCAGCTCTGAATGCATTACAGAATTTTACATCCTCAAAACCTAAATGATACTGCTTCAAGGTTTTGGGTCTTTTGCTTTCCAAGTGGTACTTGTTACAGGTTCTTTAAGGAGAATGTTATTGTACTGCAGTAAATGAGGCTTTGGGCAGTATGTTATTTGTTGTTTTCTTCTGCTTTGACAGGTATGCACAAATGCTGATTTTAAAACAAAACTTCTCATTCTAGTAGTATTCCAGGTTTTGGAGTGAAAGTTAGAACTTGGACACCTTATGCATGAGGCTGTATTTACCTGCGTGGATTTGTGTAGCTTTTGAGATTAGCTGATATGTGTTACCCCTTTTTTTATTGGCTCTTGGTTTCCGTTCTGAAAATGAATTGTACTTATGTAATGATGCTGATATCCTGTCTAATCTCTTGGCAAACCTCACTGCAAAGTACCAGCCCTTGTCTCCTATTCCCAGATCCTTAACTGTGATGTCCTTGGTTGTCTCCACAGCGTGTTCTCCTGTGGGGTATTCTGCTTCCCCTAGAGGTCTAGTGATCATGAAATTCTTGATTTCATTATTTTATATGTGAGTGAAATTCTTCCTGAAAAAATGTAGGCATCTCTGTGTTATGTTGTACAGAATAATTTAGGCCATCAATGACTCTGCTCCTTTAGCTTCTAGCTGGGGCACCTCAGTGCTGTGATGCAATTAGAGTATACAAGATCAGCACTGCTTTGATAAATGTGTTGAGCAACAACATAATGCAGGTGGGTCATACTGCTTAATCTTAATTCTCTGTAGGTTTTCAAGCACAGGTAGACTACTGGATTATTTCTTTAATATCTGCAATGTAGTGCTATCAGTATTAAATAACTAGCAATTCATTGCAGTGTGCATGGTATAATGTGCACAGTTATTGTTTATTATTGTAATCCAGTTGCTGTCTTTGTTATCTCATTCCAGGCCTTCCAGCATTGGCAGAGTCCTTCACGTTTTAGACTTCAGCTTTTCAAGTGCAGACTGGCATACCTAAAGCTGTTGTTTGAACATTATGTTTAAGGAAGACTTGTTTAATTTGGGGAATGCCAATAGAACTGTTAATGTAGGAGTTACTCAGAAAAGTCTGAACCTTTTAGAATGGAAGTTATTGAGAGAATAAAGTTTATGGGGGCACTTATCTGGGCTGAAATAAAATGGTTGTTTGATGCCCTAGAGTGGGACAGCTGAGATGTAGCTGTAGTAGGTACTTGGATATGTAACTGGGAACAGACACTTGGAATTATGTCAACTTTTTAATGCTTTATAAAAGTCTTCTTGGAATAGTATCCTGAGATGTAATTATGTTGTTGCTACTGTGTTTGTGAGAATCTGCCTAGACTTCTTTTTAAAAAGAATAAATGTTGATAAATTAGAGCAC
>VXBX01000555.1:244361-326565 GCA_013400415.1 Scytalopus superciliaris
CTCTGCGTTTACACCTGAAGATCTGTTCTTCAGTTCTCTCTCCCCTTATCTGGATAAAGCATTTCTCAGAGTAAAAAATTATCTGTATAGATAGTGCAGATTATTCAAGTGTATTACCATTAATAATGGAACTCGAACCAGAGTATTAAGGAGTGTTCTTTCACTTGCCTCTCTCATGTCTCTATTTTTGATGCTCCCGTGACATTTTGGGGAAATTGAGAATGTCTAGTCAGAAACATGTTTCCTAATTTCAGTAGGTTTTGAGGTGGTTTGAAAGAAAACCTGTTTGGCCACATCAGTTTGTAGTAGCTTTGGTTAAATGAATTGCTTGCTTGTCTTGGAGAATAGCAGTAACTTTTGAGAACAAATTCCTCCATAATTCGTAGTGTCAAGTCATGACAGCAACCACAAAATGTAGCTACAATGAACAAGTTACGAATGCTGATTAAGGAAAATAAAGTGGTCGTAGTTAACAGTACCTTCTTCCATCTTTTTTGCTTTATTGTCTCTTCCACCCCCTTGATATTCACTAAAATGAACTGAGTTCTCACAGTTTGAATGTATTTATGGAAGTAAAGTGGTATTCACCTATAGCCTATTACAACCTCATTTGGAAAGCATGCATGTTATCACACTTACAATCTAAAAGCTAGTAATGTGAAGACTAAATGGCACATAGACACTAAGAACACTTCTATTTATCTTTGGACAGACTGATTAAAACATGGTTGGTGGTTCTACTGGAAAATGTGTAGTAGTAGTAGCTCTTCCTGGATAAAATTGTCTTTTGGGGTGTTTTTGATACTGGTAGGACCTGGCACTATTGTGTTAGCACAGCTGAGGACACGGATTGGTCTTAATAAAGGATACTGTGTTTGTGTATGCCTGTCTGTTTAAAACAAACAAACAAAAGGATCAAGTGAGCTGTTGCCCTTTGCTTTTATTTTTGAAAATGAAGGGTTTGGTGAAAAGGGTTGCTTGCCCCAGAATCCTGCGCTTTGTATTTCGTCCAAGACATTCCTGTTTGTCCGATCTAATAGTACATCATCGGCCTGATATTTGAAAGATATTTTAGTGTCTGTTGACTTTTGAGAAACAATATCAGACCAAGTAATTTGTGAGGCTTAAATTTCATATGAGCCATTTGCATCTAATGAGTTTTCCTTTGTTGCTTTTCATGTCTTAGCTTGGTGTGAAAATTGCCAAAGCAGCTGCTTGCCGCAACTTTGTAAAAGCCAAGCAAGAAGCAGAGGCTGCCCAAGAAGCTCAAAAGAAAAAGAAGCTTGCTTGGGGGTAAGTCATTTGAGTATGGAATTAAACATTTGTGGTTTCATTGGCACTAAGTGTATACAATACAATCTCACTTAAATGTTTTCTTAGTTGAAATAGGCTTGTGCTAATCTTATTTGTTTAGTTTAACCTTGTTGGGTTTTGGTGGGTTTTTTAGCAGTGTGTCAGACATTTTACAGAGGCTTTTTCAGAAATAGTGCAGTGGTTATATAGCTGTGTTTGTCTTCATGTCTTTATTACAGCATTAAAAATAAGTTTTTATTTTTGTTGTTGTTAAGAATAACATAGTTAAATACCTGAAACCTTGATTCCTAATGTGGGGTTTGTGCTCTATTTCAGGTTTGAAGCCAAGAAAAGATGGGAAACAAAAAGCAACATGGGCTACATGTAATCCATCCTGTTTTCCTCAGAAGTCAAATACCTGTTGTTACTTGAAGAATCTTTGTGGGCTACTTGTTAAATCTAAACATAAAAAACCCCAAACCAAAACCTAACACATCAAATACCTTGTATTAACCTTCATGCAGTTAGACTGCGCTATCTTGTTTTGGCGCTCTCTTATAATGTAGCAAAAATACTATCTAAACATCAATACTGTGTTAAATATAACACTTTCCTCCTAAATATGGAAATCTTAAGATAATGCATTGCAGAATGCATTTAGAGCCTGTAGAGAACTCCCTGAAGTTGCAATAAAATACTTGGTCCCAGATGTGGTTTGTGCTGTACTGCAGTTATAATGTGTGGGCATAAGGGGGAAGGGTAAGTTTTCCTACTAGCATTACACAGTTTTAATGCAGCAAGTGCTACTTCTGCTTGAAAGTTTGGGGAGAACACTAAATAAAGAAAAGCAAAACCACCAGATGTGTTTTAAACCAATATTATTTGTGCACTGATAGCCTTTGTAAATATAAACACAAAATATTTGTCTCAAAATGTCCATCCTCACTCTCCTGGAAGGATCTGGCACTATTTGTCCTGTTGTGGTGCCACATTCTTCAGAATATTTCACATTCCCATTATTCTTTCCTTCCCAATAGCATACATTTTAAAAGTACCACTTTCTTTGAGCAGATAAAATACAGAAATACTTACCTTGGAAAAATACCTGAAATGTGTTGTGTTGTATAGTTAACTGCTCCCCAGATACAAATGCAGATTTTACTCCAAGTCAAATGTTTTACAGATCAATTAGGATTTGAATGTTTATTTTATAACATCATAACAAGAATTGATGATAATGTTTCTTCAAAATTGTTCTCAGTGAAAAGTAAGTACACATTCAGAACTAATAACTTTTCTCCCTGAAGCACTTGCATATATGTTTAGTCACCACAATGCCTGAATGGAATTGGTAATGTAAATGTCAGTTATTGTTAACCAAGATTAATATGTTTCAGGCCAAAGGTGTGGTATTAACGTAATGGTGATTTACTGTGGAAGTACTTGAGGCTAAAACAACTTGCCAACAAATAGCAATTTGAAGTTTTATGGCAGCAATTGGGAGAGTTCAGGTTTGCAGTCCAAGATGGAATAGTGCATTTTTGTTCATTAGCCTTCAGGATATTTGATTCTCTTTCTTTTTTAGCAGAACATCGTATTTCTTTCACAAAGATGAGAGTTTGCAATATGGTAATCTGCAGTTAGCTGTAATTAGCTGTGATGACAGAGTTGAATACAATTGCCAGGATTGTAAATCAGGGTCTATACAGGTTTCTGCAGTATAACATCATAAATCTCACACTAGGTTTACAAACTATGTTGCTTTAGAAACTTGTGTGTGGAAGGAAGCAAGTGTTATCTCTAAAGTGATTTTAAAGGTAAGTTGTGTGTTTGTGTGTGTAAACACACAGATTACACCATGAACCTTCATCAAGATTTTTCTTAGTTCCAAATTTCCTGTCCAAAAGCTACAGACACTCTGTCCATACTTTGTTATTTATTTTTTTTTTAAGCAGCTGGGCGTTAGATACAGATGACCTTTCTCCTTCTTATATACTGAATAGCAGAATGATGCTGATACTTCAGTGCCAGACACATCGGCAGTATTCCATTAAACATTTTCAATTACTACTATAGTATATTAAATATGCTGTAGATTTTTTGCAGTAATTGCTCTTAATAGTATTTATTTGTCAAATCACAATCTTGATCTAATTGTAAGGATTAGTGTGGGTTTTTTTTTTAATATGAAAATGCTTTAAAAGAAATCCAAACCCTCAAAAAGCAGCTATTGCACAGCCAACTGTAATACTTTTCACTTAACCAATTAGCTTTATGGTAGGCCATTAATCATGCAACTGTTGAGAAAGCATGCAGAATATTTGCATTGGGTCACTTGGATGATGAATTTGAAAATGCATTTCAAGCATTTTTATCTACCGAAAGTATTTGCTTATGATGTTAGTTGATTTCCAGAATTATACCATGTTTGAAAATCTCTGATTAACAGGGAAAATACGAAAGTCTAATACAGCTTTATAGAGATCATATTAAAAAAAAAAAAAAAANAGTTTTGCTCTGTAATAAAAATTTTGGCCGAACAAGTAAAAGTGCATTCTAAGACTGAAGGTTTCCTGTTTAACAGTGTTACAACAATTCAAATGCATGTTTTAGTTGATGGAAAGCTTCTTAATCAGCTTAAATATATAATCTCTTACACCAAACTAAATTTGAGTTGTAATAATAATTCTTTTAGCAAATGAAAAGTTTGCATTTGCTTCTTGTCTGACTGAAATCTAGAGGAATGTACTTAAATTATAAATTTCAGTACGAATCTGTTGTGAAGCCAAGCATTTATTAGGAGCTCATTTGATGTTATCTTGAGTTGGGCAACAGATAAAAGGCAGCCTTGCCTAAGCGCCTTCCTCCTCCCCTCAGAATTCTTGAAAAACATAAATGTGTGCACTAGTTTTGCCCCAGTTTTTTCTCCACCACAATTTCATATTTTGCCCAGCATTATCCATGGTGCTCCCTTGAATATCCTGAATAACCTTAAGTCTTTGGAGGAAAAATCTTAGAGCTTCCCAAGTGTAGCTTTCTGGAGCAGACAGGAAAAACTAACTGGAGAGGGGAATGTCCTCTCACAATTAGCCTTGTTCTCTGAACAAGTTCGTATCTGGAGCATCCTGGCATGCTCGGAGCTACCTCTGTTACATGCCAGACTTTGTCAGCAAGGCCCCTTAACTGACAAAGAGTGCTTTACATGGTGAGGTGGTTGGATTGCTTTTGGGTTTATAGTAGACTTGGTTGATGTCCAGTTGATGGCTCTGTGCACAGTTTTGACATTTCTTGTATGCTTCTCCCTCACATGGGTGTTAAACATTTGCATTTCTGCTCCCATCTCATGTTCTGGCAATTCTGTTGCATTTTAAGGCCTGCACAATCAAGAAGTTCTTTTATCAACTCCTATGATAAAATACAGCCAGTTTGAAGTTTGACAACAGCATACTAATACAATTACTAGTATTTCTTAATACCGCATTCCTGAGCTCCTTAACCAGAGTGGCTGCAGGGACAGTTTGACAGATAAAAACATATATATAGTTGTTAGAGTTTTAATAGTTTTTTGCCTGCAACCATAATCTGTATCATTATTTTTTTAGTTTAATTCTGTTGGACAAGTTTCAAAGATAAATATGGTGTGTAATAAGTCTTTGCAGCCTCTAATTTGTGAAGGAGTGTCTGTCCAGTTAATACTTGCTCATTGAAGCAAGGGGTTTTGAAATAGCTGAAGTACGAACTGTAATTACTGATGTCTGTTTCCTATTCACCTATGGCTTCTGGCATTTGATCAAAAACTGTAATGTATTGCTTAATCTCAAAGCATTCCCCACTTTCAAAAATATTTACCTCATGAGAATTGCACAGCACTAAATGACCTTAGCAAAACCATAGTAGATTTTTATTTGGCATTGATCATATGTGGCTAATCCACCAACAAGTATTTTTCCTGTTATTTTTGAATGTTGGCAATTTAGATATGGGTGTATTTATAGTGTACCTCTAGTACAAGCTCAAAGCATCTTAAAAAATACGACATATATTAATAAAAAGGTGGGATTTTCAGTTCACAAATGCGGTAGCTAAAAAGGGGAATACAAAGGTCAAGCCATTTATGTGAGGTCAAATTGCTACCTGGCAGCAAAGTGGCAAATGGAATCTCCCAGATTACAGTTTGTCAAACCTGAGAATAACAGAGAAATCAGTCTTGAAAAATTGTGAGGCAGGTGCCTATATCTTTTTGAGAGGCATTGGGAATTGGACGCCTCATTACCATCTATCCCACCAAGAGAGTGAAAAAACTGGGATATTGAATGCAGATGTTCCAAGCATCATCACAGGAGGAAGTAGAAGCCTTAATTTCATTTGAGAAAAGTTGTCATCTTTCTTGTTGAAAAATTCCTGTACTGCTTTGGTCCGCCTCCATCTGTATTCATTATACCATCAAATCTTGTTTTCCCCTGTTTCCTTGGGACTGTGTGTAACAGAGTTGAGAGTTTTGCTATTTCTTTGCTTGGAATCAGATCTGGAATATGTTTTGTTCTTAAAAAGCATAGGAGTTAAACAGATACTAAGAAATGCAGACAGCCAGCTTTATAAAATGAGCTCTGCAGATTTTTCATGTGATTGTTCTTATCATGCTCATTCTTTGATTATGTTCATAAATACATTGGGCACCATCTGAGGAAGGAGAACGCTGTTTGCAGTGAAGAGACAGTGCCGTGACAAGATGTTGGTTGGGTTCCAAAGCAGAGAAGCATGTCAGTTACTGAATCATCATCCTGATTTCAATAGTGCTTTCATTCCTCTCGGAGTTTCCCAGGTGTGCTTGACTGCTTGACTTGTACAGATGGAAGCGACTTCAGGCCAGCATGAAGTGACCACAGATTGAAATGAGCATATGTATTTCCATGCTGCATGTCCTAATGATCCAGCCTTTGGCAGCTTTTGCTGAAACAGTGCAATACATAAGATATAAGAGAAAAGATAGGTGCAGAAATAAGGATTCTTACCCAAATGGTAACTGACTGCTTTCGGGTAGCCAAAGAGGGACTTTTGTTCATCTTTTTTTCACAGCCTGTCTGAAATAAACAATGTATTCATCCAGCTCAAACTGCAAATTCAGATACTGAGCACAGTGTAATGCTGCCTGTAGCTAGATAGTGTTTCTGGTATTTTAAGGCTTTCTATGTAGAGAACTTGTCAGATCTTCTTTTGATACTGAAATGCTGGCTGGCCTCTACTGGTAGAGACCATCAGTTCCAAACTAGCAGTGCCATGAATTTACTAGTACTGCTCGAAGAGATAAACAGTCTGCACCTTCTGTGGTAACTCTGGTTCTGTCAAATCATCCACAGCTGCAATGAAAAATCATCCTACACTTGTGAATCGAAAAGATTCCCAGCATGACCAAGGAGCACTGAGATTTTTTTTTAACATTTGTTTCCTCTTCTATGGAATTGATGAAAACACCTTCTCCACAATTATATTCAAAGTATGTCACCAGCTCCTTGAACCACACACTGTAATAACGCAGGTTTCTAAGAAAGCCCTAAATAAAACTAGGTGTAATATGCCAGTATAAACTGTAAACACCCAAAGAACAGCGGAAGGTTGACGCATTTCATGATTCAGCTTCTAATTACCATCAAACAATGTAGAATGGAGCTTTTATTTTTCACTGAGTTAATGAAGAGAACATTGAGAGCAGCCTGCTAGCAAGAGCTGTCGTCTGTTATCTGCTGAAGGAGTACACAAGCTGTGGAAGGGGAGAGTCAGCCAAACTGGCATTTCCAATTTGAATACTTTTCTGTTTATAGTAATACATTTATAAAATGCCCTCTACTTTTAGCACAGCAATGCCAAGGGCCTTTCTTGCAGAAATACAGACATCACAGAATACTCTTTGTTGAGAATTATTTCTTTCGCTTCTCTTGCTGTGTTTTTTGTTTGTTTGTTTGTTTAACAAACAATACTTTAAAATATGCTTAGCTTTAGGTCACTTTAATTTTTAAAGAACATCTCAGGGAAGGGATTTGGGTGAACTTTGTCAAGTAACAGCATGTTTTTCCAAGCTCTATGGGTCTGCCTTTTCATGTCATACCTTGAGCAGGCTTTCTAAAGATCTGTGTCACATTTCATAGCCTGGTGTGGACTGCCTGCCCCTGGGGTCAGGCCTCAAGGTTACCTGTCTCTGGTGGGTTTGAGCAATTTTTCCATCCTTTCCAGTCTCTTCTTCCTAAAGGAAAACGTGTGTGTTTTTAAAGCAGTTCGTTTCAGTGATTTAGTTTAGAGTGCATGTCCACAAATAGTTATATAGGGCTAATTGGATGAGTGTAGAGAATGGGGTGTAGAGGTGAGAGCAAAAGGATGAGATTCCAGTAGAAGAAGAAAGAGGGAGGGAATAAACCTCTTGCACTATCTCAGTTCACACTGTACCCCAGGGCCCTGTGCTCAGTTTTACTCTCACAGCATTCCCATCACCTTCATTGATTTGGATAGCTGATGATAATGCTGGACATTGTTGTTAAATATGGATTTGAAGCATAAAATTATCTGATGTAATTAATTCTTTTTTCTAATTCAATCAAACCCATGCTCTCAGAATATTGACAGACTCTTTCATCATGAAAGTGGCACAATTTAGCCACAGACTGCTCTCTGGGAATCATATTCTGCTGCCCTCAATCAGGAAGATCCTTTACTCCAAAACTGGTCAGACTGGAACAAATAAGGGTGACAAAATTTGTATGAAAACAGAGGACTGGAGACATGGACCTGCATTTGCTAAGGGGTATGGAAATTAGCTCCTATTTCAATGCTTGAGTGCAGAAAGGTGTATAAATCTTTAAACTCTGAAGGCAACTGTTAGGTAGAGAAAATTAAGCAGGCACTCCAGTGCTTGGTGCTGCTGAGCATAATCTAGCACTTAAATGCTGACATAGCCTGTATAGAAAGAGCTCTCCTACATGTTAACTGCTTTGCTGGTGCCTGAGCTCTCTGCATTAATATTCATTGGTCCTAGCACTGCATGTTGCCAGAGTTCTAGGAGGTATTTAGAGATCCTCAAAATGGGATTCTCAGTGGATTTAATGGGCTCCATCAAAAAATCTGAGTCTTACCTCTGAGGTTTCTGGAACATTTGCTTTCTCACGGTCTTGAGTAAGCTGAAGTGGAGTGAGTTGTGGAGAAGGGAGTGTTGTGAGATGTCCAGGCTTCAGATCCTATATCTTTGATGAGAGGAAAAGGATATGTTGAACAGGCAGGAGGAAGAGGGGAGGAATTGAGAGCAGAACAGGCTGTAAGACCAGAGATAAAGAAAGGCAAGTGTCTGGTGGAAACTCTTCCAACTCCACTACTGTCAGTGGTGAGATAGTTTGTCTGTTAAAAAAACAGATGCTTTGTTTCCACAAGTTGAGGGTGCACCACTTTCTGTTGTTTAGGTACAGGGAAGTGTTAAAGAACTTACTCAAGGCTGCCTGGATGTTGTTTATATTTCAGCATGTGAAATCTATAAAATTCAACACAACTCCTGCTGAAATAACAAAAAAGACTTTCCCAGAAATGTTTTTGTATGGTTTAGTGAGGTCTTATCACAGCCCACATGTCCCTTTTGTTACTGTCACATAAGATAACCAGATGGCTACGACCAGAGGTGTACCAGTCACCATTGCCAGCACTGTAGACAGACTGGTGAGAACCTGAAAAACTACCAAATAGACCATGTAGGGCACATTTTCAATGCCAACATGGGGTGCACACATCTTCATCAACAGAGCTTCTTAGTCGGAGGAAGTTCACAGTTTATACAAACCATTCAGGTCACCAATGTAATCCAGTGACACTGTTTCTGTAATCTTGAGTGTCTTCTGAAAATGTCACCCTCTCCACATCAAGCAGTGTGGAAAATAAAGCTGTATCACAGGTGCCTGTCGTGTCTGAGCTCCCTCTAGTATAGACAGAACATCTGCTTGCACAGATGTGAACAAAATACTCCTGAAGTTGTACTGCCCCTTAGTCAAGCATTCATCCCTCTCCCACTGGCCATGCACACAGCTCAGAGTTAGGACTGTGCACTCACAAGGGTGTATTAGGGTAAACACACCTTTTTTTCCTCCACAGGTTAAGAAAGTTGGCCAAGGCTGTGGAGAATATGACTCACAGGATACAGAGAGCTGATCTCATGCTAGTCATAACCAAGCACAGGCAACCTGACATTTGACTTTTATACGGGGAAAGCCTGGCTGCAACTCTTGTGATTCACACCTAATCTGCTCTAGGCACCTACTTTCCACTGCTCATAACCCTCTGGTCTTGCATGTTTTGCCTACATCTTGTACTGAATATTTCAATTGACTTAATCATTGTCAGAAGTACATGTTAACTAGAAATTTATGAACCATAATGACAGCTAGGATGCGAATTTTTGTCAAAATAAATTTTGGGGAATAATTGTTAAAAATTCACTATTCTTCCCATATTATTTATTTGCTGTGAAATTCATCCATTTTGATGACATTTCAAGAGCAGTATAATCCTTGATGCACTAATTTGCTAGTGCAATATGCCTCAGACAAAAGATCTGCTTTACCAAGACTGAGCAGATGCTTTGTTTGAAATGTCTTATACAGCCCAGTATTTCAGATTTAGCATAAAGGCATTGCAAATGTTAACGTACCTCAATTGATCCTTACAGTACTGCTCAGCAATGCAATTCATTCTCTAAGCACAGAATTTTACTTCTAGGAAAAAAATGAGTGGAAGTGCTTAGATCACGTAGACTCCATTAGAAATAGGATGTCCATCTAATAAGAGAAAAAAATGTGTGAATTCATCCTGAGGATAAATGGGTACAGATCTATTGAAGCAAGCAGGCTCTTTATATAAGTAGAGTTGCACATGTTTTCTCCAGGGATCGGTTCAGTCCACTTTGCCTTTGTAGTTTATGCTGAAATTCTTCAAGATAGGAAAAACTTGCTGAGTATTTGCATGTACTAAGTGCCTGGCATAGATCAGAGTCTTTACTTTCCACTTTTGCTAGCAGTACAATCATTTAAAATTAAAGAAAAAAAACCAAAACAAGTAATTAATCCTGTATGAATGTTCAAACGTTCAGTTACTAAGAGTTATTTTCTCCCTCTAGACCTTGGACTTCCTCTGTGTGTGATCCAAGAAGGCAAGTAGAAGTCTTTTTCAGGAAAATACAATTTTCAAGCACCCTGACTGTGCTATGATACTTGCTCTACCTGAATCTTTTTAGATAACAGGCATCATGCTGCCTTTTGTTTATTTATCTGTGATTGAAGAGCAGGGGAACATAGAAGTGGCATTCAAGGAACATGTTAGGGGTGTATATAGAGTTTGTGATAGTAAGATCAAGCAGAACTTGTGACAGGGAGAATTTTCATCATCTAGAAATTCAGCTGTGCTCATAACAAGATCCTCCCTCCCTCGCAAAGGGAAATAGAACAATCTGGGAAAAACTGTCTCCCCCACCTCCCTGAAAGGGCAGTCTGGTCTTGTTTTTAAGGTAAGGATTGGGACTGAATATTTTTCCATGGTCTTTTGTAGGCCAGACTAAGATCATCGTGTCCTCAGTCCAAGCTGGCTAACAACCAGCCAGCTCCAATCCCAGATCTGTGCAGCTCTATTACTGTGGTGCTGTGTCCACTCCATTAAACCTTCTGAGTGTCCCTAAGCCTTGTTTGAAAAAATCTGGATAGACATTCCTCTGAAGAGCACAGATCAGTATCCAGCCCTGGCACTGTTTCACTGTGAGACCCTGGAAAAAAGCACTCCAAGCCAGATTTTTAAACATGCAGAGCCATCCCAGATCCCTCTGGTGAAATGCTGCTGATCTTTTAAAAAATCCTATTCAGTTGCAGTGTCTGGTTTTGCCAGAGGGTGTGTGTAAAGCCACTCAAACTTTGACACTGCCTCACAGGGAGGCTGTGAATGAACTTGTGCATTAATCCCTAAGTATAAGTGCTCTGGTTTTGAGCCAGTGGAAATTTAATTATTTATATGAACCCACTTGACTCTTTGAGGGAGGAACAGTCAGCCCTGGGGTACCTGGTGCCTCAGTGGTGGGATATTTCTGTAACTGTGGGAAGAGTTTCCTCCAGACTCAATTCCATGTTTGGTATCAGATGGGATACTCAAAATTCAACTGCTACCTCTACGGAGAACCCTGATGAGGAAGGGCCTGGTCTGAGCAAAGTACCTGGGTTTAGGCTTATTTCTATAATCTGAAGCTGCTTCATCTACGGTTCAGCTGTTTGGGTTCTCCACAAGTCATGGTGAGTGAGGACCACGGGCACTAGACAGGGAGAGAGTGTCCCGGTACAGGGACCTCAGGCTTTCAGGCTCAAACTCTCAGCATAGCATCACCTGAATCCTTGAGGAGCTACATCCATGACATTCTCTTGTTTTCTACTCAGAAAAAAAAAAAAAAAAAAAAAAAAAAAAAAAAAAAAATCTGTTCTCTAACCCCTAGTTTGTGCTGTCTGTTTATAGGTAAGTTCTTTGCTGTGTTTGCTACCCCATTTGACTAGATAATAAGCAGCAATCTCATCTTGACAGTGCCCTGTGCTGCAGAGGGGAAAGCTTTCCTGTGTCATTGCTGAAGGGGAGAGAAAGGGGTCAGGACTCGTAGGCATGCTGCTGGTGACTGATTCCATGGGCTGCAGGATATCTGAGAATACTCTGGCTCCAGCCAATGCCTAAACTCTTTACTCTTTCTGACTGGAAATACTCCTGGACAGACCTCTGTGTTAAAAGAATAAAGACTTTCACCATCCAACCACAGCTGTTTCCAACTCATCCAACTGTAGAATTTTCTTCTTAGGGAGTATTTTTTTTTCCCAGAACAGCTCTCTAAACCTGGTACTTCAAATACAAACAATGGTACATGGAAATTCCAACTTCCAGGTCCTTTTAAAATTTTATCTGAGAAGACTGCTTCAAAAAATGACTTTTTTTTTTTTTAACAAAACTTTTTAATTATCGTCAATTAAATTTTGGCTTGCCTCACGTGGGAAGAAGGAAATAAAGGCGATCAGTTAACGTCTTGTATATCATCCTGCAATAAGCATCTCTGAAGAGGGCTGCAGTCAGTTCAAAAGGGGCATGCACTTAGGAGCTCATAGGCCATACTTCCAAATTGCATTACAAGTTGGGTTTTAATTGTCTCCCAATTCTAAGATAGGAATATCAACCAGACAGAGTTATTTGTAGGAGCTATTGGACATAGAGTCTCATCTAGAAATATTTGTCTGATCTCTTTATGCTTCTTTAACAATAGATACATGCGGCGTTAAGGTGTTGAAGAAGTCCATGAAATTGCCTGTTTTTGTGGGAGAAAGGAGATGCTACCACTTGGTTTTTCTTCCTCAGGGAGTCTGTCGTCCTTTCTGAAGAACCCAAGGTTGCACAGTGAACAGCAAGGAGGGGTATATATCAGAAGGAGGATGGGTGGGATGCAGAAGCAGCCCAATTCTGCCTTCAACATAGCCTGGAAAGCAGCTATGAAATGAGAAACAAAGGCTGTGGCTGGCCACACCTTGGCAGGATGGCAGCACCCACACAAACCATGGCAAACTCCAGCTCTCCCTCCTCCCTGCCCCCGTACCAGTGCAGAGAACCACTTCCCTGGCTTCCCCCGGCTCACTGCAGCTCTGATATTGTAATTCTGCTGCAGTCGTGCATGCCATCTGAATTCATTTGTCATATTCTATGAACTAGAATCCGTCAAAGCATATTCACTGGCCTTTTAATTAGTGTTAGATTAGCATTTTAAGATATGGGTAAATTCCCAAGTCTAACTTTGTTTAAAGGTGCATATTCAATACAGTAGCCAGGAAATCATGTATTCTCATGTACTTATTACCTTAGTAATGTAATGCTGTGAGGGAAAAAGGCAGATAATACTTCCGACAAATATTAAATGTTATTTGTATAGCTACTGTCTGTGAATTTAAACAGAAAATCATTCCTCACGCCTTGCCATGAAACACACACAAATTTCTTTTGTGGCTTTCATGTTTCATTAAAGCTTTGCATGTGGAGGAGAAGAAAATCTAAATTGCTACTTAATTAAAGGAATACTGTCAGATTAAATATATTTTGAAGAAATGAACTTTGCTTTTTACCTGGGTTGTCAGTAACACCTAGGATTATTAAAAATGAAATATTTTTTAACATCTAATACTCTTCTCCCCATTTATCAAGCTGGATCTTTTCTTCTGGACTGGTGAAACTAAAACAGTCTCTTGCTTTTCCCTGTAGTCAGCTTCATTGTCTGGATCCTATTAGCTAACCCAATATTGAAGAGCTTCAGGTTGTAAATACCAGGAGGTGAAGCTTACCTCTAAACTAAAAAAAAAAAAAAAAAGAGAGAAAATGTATAGCTCTTACTTTAATCCATTAAAATATTTCTCTAAAGCTGGACATAATGTAATATACGCTCCTTTAATCACATTTTCATCACCACACAACATGTGCAGAGTGGGTTAAATCCTAGAAAGTGCTGAGCAGTGTTGTGTGTGTACCTTTCCCTCTTACTGAAGACCAAAGGTTCTAAATTTGCACAATTGCATGGAAAAGGGTCAGACATCTCTGTCACAGTGCATGGGAAACAGAGCCCAGTCCCACACAGTGAGCTCCTCGCTGTTGCAGTGAAGACTTAAATTAGGACCAGGGCAGAATCTGACAAGTGAAAGTGAGAAGTGGGGTGGAGCCTCTCCAGCACCTTTGCTTTCCTACAACATCTTCATCATTCTGTGTAGAAGGGCAGACAAAATCTTTCTGAGGGAGGTGCCAGGTGCAGCTGTAGAGGAGTCTGGATTCTGCATGAGCAGTTTTTTTGTGCATTTTACAGGAGCAGCAGAAAGAGGATACAGAAGGTGTGTATTATGGATTAATATTATTATATTTGAAAATAATAATATATTCAGCAATCCCAGGACTCTGCAATATCAGAAAGGGCATTATTTACAAAATATGCCCTATCTACATATACCAGTGGAAAGCTGGTTTTGGAGTTTCATATTAATGCACATTAGCATCCTCATGAACCTATCTGATAATACTTACACATGGAGACTTAAGCTCCTTAAGCAATGTTCACACCTCCATGAAAAATAATACAGTTAAGTTCTTCCTTTAAATAAACTTTCTAAGCAAGTCTATTAACAGTTATCTGCTATCTGCCACAAGGGGAAACATGTAGACAGTTCTGTACTGCCTTATAAATCTTGGGCTGCTGAGTATTAGGTAGTAAATTAAATGAGAAGCAAGAACTCCTTTCACTGGATCCTCCTACTTCATTTTACCACGTGAGAATGTTGAAGTTGAGTCCTGAGGAAACAATCTGCATCCCCAAGGGATGTATTCCTGCATGCTGAAAAATAAGCCTTTCATGTAAAAAGCATTTTAGAATGCTTTTGTAGTGAAGATTTACCATGGCTGGGAGTATAAAAGCCTGCCCTGGTGTTGTACAGTGTTGTATCATTTTAAGATGAGTATGTGCATAGTGAGACCACTCATAAAATCTGATTTCAAATATCTGGAGACGTCCACAGCCTTCAAGAGCAGACAATAGCTTGTGGTTTGGCTGCTGCTGCAGTGTTGACCAACTGGACCTCAGCTCCCAGGTTGACTGTTTCTTCTGACTGTGAGCAATTCACTTCATCATTCCCTACTTCACAGTCCCCTCTCATGAGGGGCAGTGAGGGGAGTGAGGAATACATTCCCAACCTTGTGATGGCTGGGGTGGTCATGGATCTCCATGGTGGACACCATTTGAGTCACTTTGTGGACTGAGATTCTGGACAGGGCCAAGGAAGCTGATGGGAAACTGCTATGAAATGCTATCACATAATTAAAAAACAAACCCTAAAGAAGGGCTGTCATTGTAAATTAAGTTCCATAGGCTTTTTGTTTTGTGTTTGATATGTTTGTATGAAGTCTTACTGTTTTTATCCCATTTGTTGCTGCGTGAATTTTCCACAATAGCAGTGGAGTTTCAGTTGAATAAAAAACCACCCTCAAAAACTGGAGGATTTGGATTGTAACCATAAAAGTTAAGCTAGCTGGATTTATAACATGCCATAATCAAGTAAAAATACATAAACAGGGAATCAGTCATGTACAGACAACACAGAATGTAGATAATTCCTTTTAGGATTAAACATATGGCCAGCAGCTGGCAGATCTCTGTAGGTCTCTATGAAACTAAATGATAACATAGACATCCTTTGCTGCATGTTCCTGGGTGACAATAACTGGTAGGAAGGAAAAGACTGGCCATTCATAATCTTTATTTTATTCAGTGAGACTTTTATTTCTCTTTTGAAAAGGAGAAGGAAGACAAGTAAAGGCAGAAGCTTCCTGGAAAGCATAAGCCCATGCAAATGGCAGCAGTGGGAAAAACAGGCTTTTATTTTCTTTCAAAGACGTAAAATTAAACAGAACTTTCCAGCATATGTTAGTATTCATAACTCTTGCAGACCATGCATCAGAACAGAAGACTTGTGATGATTATTAGTTCTTTGTATTGCGGTAGGTCCTGGAGATCAGGGTGCTATTATGCTAGTTGTTCATAATTAGAGATTGTGTACTCCCTGGAGTGGTGACTATCTCAATAAACAAGACAAAGGATGAGAAAAAGGAAGTGGTATTGTTCTCATTGCACAAACAGTGCACTGAGAAACTGGCAAATTAAATGATTTACCCAAGTTCATGCAAGAAATCTTCAGCAGGATTTGGTACACAAAGCTTATTGTTTTGTTTGCCATGTAGATATTTAGTGGATTGATCCCCTTCTGCAAAAGAAAAGAAATATTGTTTTCAATGTCAAAATATTTTCAGATTTGAAAAATAAATTAGTTTTTTGCCTTCTAAATCTATTATAGTCAGATTAATGTCAGGTTTTTATTTTTGAAAATTTTGGATTTTCTTTCAATATCCCCAGTTTATTTCTGTCCATCAAAAGAGGGCAGTAGGTAAACTAGCAGAGGAAAAACATGAGAAAAAAAACAAAATTCTGATCAAAACAACACAATCTCCCCATAGTTTCCAGCTTTACTCGAAACCCCTGAAAATTTGCCAGTATGAAAAAAGGGCTCATTTCATGAGAGACGCAATTCATTTACTCTCTTATTTCCCCCTCTTATACCTCATACATGGAAGCCCCCAAACCCAGGCTGAGATGAAGCCAGCAGAAATATCTGGCCATGCACTCATGGGGCTGCCCAGGGAAATGAGGACACTACACATTATCCTGCCTGTTCCTACTGACTTGGGCTGAGCTCCAGTGCTGCCCTGCCCAGACTAGCAAGGCGGGACAAGTGCTGGAGTCAGGATAATGCCGTAGCTCACAGTGCACTTGGGTATGCAAGAGTTTGTCCTGCAGATCTGGGACAGTGGTTTGGTTTGGGAACTGAGGGTCTTCAGACCTGGTGTTTGCATTCTGGGAGCATTTCAGGAGGGTTGTTGAGATGGGCTTGTCACAGTCTGTGATCTTGAGCTCTTGTTCATTATGGGATTTTAAGCCCCAAATACTGTCTTTTCCCTGCTTATATGACAGGACCTAAAACAGGCTTCTCACAACAAATTCCTGCTAAGTCTGCACCAGTCAAAACCTGCCCTATGGTTGCAGAGCTCTCAGGATCTTGTTTCACTCTTCCAGTTCTTCATGTGATGTCAAGAGTCCAGAACACCCATGAGGAATTTATTGTTTATGCTTTTGAACATCAACACATGGAAGAGAGGTGGTGAATGCACAACCAAAAGGTCCGTTCTTCCATTCCTTGATCCATCCCGTCTCTCCTTTAGTACACTGGAGGCAAATAATGTCGTTCGTTTCTTTTTATCCTGGTTTCTTAGTGCTAGGATCACTGCAGAATGACTCCTGTGCTCATACTGAGGTCAAGGGTTTCCTCCAAAAGGTGGGGTTGGGGCTCCTTGGACATCATCCTGGAATGTCTTGCAACATAAACAAGTTTTAAGTATGTTGTGAGACCTCCCCTCATTTGAATGATAATGATGTAACATTTTTATAACACTTAACAACTTCAAAACCTGAAGGAAAAGCAACCAAATTAACAAAACAAAACCCTTTGCTAAAACTTAATACTTTTTAGAACACTAAGTTGCCATAACAACTTGATGCAGAAGTCTTTGGTGGCAACTTTGTACTTGGTCCTATTGAGGCTAAAATAACCTTATTCTTGTGTTAATACTTAGCCAGCATAGTAAATACTATTGGTTACAGAAAATTAAAACTTTTAAATAGTGAAACTACTTTTACTGAAGTAAAAGAAACCTCTTAAATCTAAGTGTTTTTCTTCTTTTAAAAAAACATAATTTGTCAGACATTAAAATAACAAAAGGTCTTTGAAAAAGGATTATGGTTTCTGATGTTTCACAACGAGAATGGATTTACTTTATATCCTACTGATGTTGTAATCTTGAATTCTGAGGTAATGTTTTAGCCCTTTCTTTTCACATAAATAAAGATTTCAATGATAGCACTTCATTTCTTCTGTAGAACTTTCCTTTATTTTTCAAACTACTCATTTTCTCTCGCTTAAACCATTTCATCAGAATAACATACAAATTGGATGCAGTGCTTATTAGGAGGAGTGGAACAGTTAGAAAGGCAAGGCATTTCAAATCAACACACTACTGACTGTAAGGTAGATTTTAAAAGAAGAATTTCCATATTGCTTATATGTTTTCCTCCATAATGCACCTTTTTTTAAAAAAAAAAAAAAAAAAAGGCCTTATTTGTAAGATTTCCCTGTAAAATATGAAGGTGCATATTTAGCATATTGGGGCTGTTTTGTATTTTAAAGCCACTTGAACTTTCATTGCTCCATGGAGCACAAACGATTGTTTCCCATCAGTACTAAGCACTGAATTTTAAGAATCAAAAAGCATATTTTAACATGCTAACGAAACACTTGGTAATCAGACTGACTTCATCCCCTCTTGAAAAACGGTGCTTTTTATATTTCTTTGGGTTGCATAGGTTTCAATTAACACTAAGTGTCTTTAAAGAGTTGCAAATTCCCACCTTTTGAAACAAAATCCACTCTTCGCACACAACTGGGCTGCTTTTTGGGGTTGTTTAATACCTTATGGAAGGGTGAGTGGTGCAGACAGCAGAGTATCTTTAAAAGATAATTGTTTACTACCAAAGGAACAAAGAATTCTCAGGCAGACTTGACAAGAGATTTCCCTATAGCAAACTTCATCGTTATTATCTTGCTTGCCAAATAGGGACCATTCTCCTGACTCTCACCCTACAACCTGCCTTTGAAAGTATAGAAAAAGTGGTGTTTATAAACCAGATTTTTTTTCTTTATTGTGTATAGTGAAGTGAAGGCCAAAGCTTTTTCCGCTCCAGCAGAACCAGCAGGGAGGAAATACATGTAGTAATTACCTTAAACAAGCAGGCAATAAAGGCTGCTGCCTCTCAAGCCATGTGGTTTAAGGACATGGTGAAAGGTGAAGGTGTCAGCATATACTGCCCACAACAGCTGTCTGGAAATCTGGCATCCCCTCCATGCTTTCCCACCCTTCTCCTCCAGGCAGGAGTCCTGCCTATCCAGGATGGGATGCTGGGGACATCTGTCCCCAGAGACAGCATTCAGGTGAGAAGTCCCACAGATGGAAAGGGTGTCCTCACGTGAGATAAATGCTTGTAAGAGGGACTTCAGAGAGTCACAAAGCACCTTGAAAGCCAGTTATGGAGAAGAGTTTGGTTCAATCCCATCAGAATAATTCTCTGGAGTTTTCAGTCACCTCATCTTTTGGTGTGTTTTTGTTTTCTTGAATAAGGAGAAAATTGACTTTATATTTCAGCACAAAATAATTTCTTTTTCCCCCTGTGCTCCTAGAGCCAGCTCCTCTGCTATGGGGAACTTGCTGATGACAGCAAAGCCACCACAAAGGACCTGGGCACAAGAAGCAGGCTGGGAGGTTTGACAGTGCTTGTGGGTCCACTGCAGGAAAAAGCCTGTGCCTTACAAATGGTGAGGAGACCAGCCAGGCCTTGCTGCATCCTGCACCCCCACACCATGGGCCCTTCTGGACAGTCATCTCCTCATGTCCCACCAGGCCTTGCAGGTTGTGGCCATCACAGGTGAGATGGGGCAGCACTGGCTGTGCTGGTGGGGCTGGGGTGGGGGGTTTGGACAGAATGTCCCACTAACAGGATTCACTTTGGAGTCTCCCACCCTGAACATCCAGATCTTCGTGTCCCTCTTGAGATGTGTGGCAGATTTATTTCTACTAATTTTTTAAGTACCGAGTGTATCTAGTGTACTTATTGCTCCTAATTAATGTGAGAATAAAGAATCAAAGAGGGCATTCCTCCAGTGAGTTGTTTTTGAAGACTGACAAATTAATCCCCTTGGATATGGCTGAAGCCAGGGAAGATCTTTTTGTTCCTCTAACAAACTGCAGGAATTAGACGTTCAAAACTCTGCTTGCGATAAATAGATTTTAATACATTTTTATTCCCTTTCTGTATGCCCAAATCCCGGGCCTTGCATCTTCAGCCACATGTTCTCCCAGGTAACTGGAGGTGTGGGAGCGTGTTCCCACTTGTGGAGACCTGTGTGCACACACGTGGGTGTGAGACACCAGTGTCGGGGGCTGCATGGAGCCATTTAAATGCAAGTTTTGTGAGACGTTTTCGTAGGCTCTTGTGAGCTTTGGACCAAATCCTCAGTGCTTGCACAGTTACCTACATTTGCCTGCCCTGAATGTACGTTTTGATAAGGAAAAATGTGATGGCTGAGGTTTGTTTTTTTTTTTTTGGTACGGCTCTCTGTGTAAATGCATCGTGACATTTCAAGGGGATACTTGTAATCTGCTTTAATAAGGATCAGGTGGCATTTACCACAACTCATTCAGACTTCCCGGGTACAACTTTAAATCTTCACCTGCTCACGGAGTCAGAGGGAGGGGACAGCATTTGGGGGCGATAAGGCAGAGATGAGATTCTGACAGGCGCTTGCTCTGATGGGGGATGGAGATAAGCCGCGGGGAGATTTCCAGCCTGAATTGTTTCCCCGCGTCCCGATGCCGAGCGAGGAACGAGGGTGATGGGGAAGGCGTGGAAGCACCTCTGTGCTGGGGCCATCAGAGCGGGGGGCTGCGGGCTGTGTCAATGCTATCAGCCTGTGACAGACCCCCCGGGGACCCCTGCACCTGCCGGCCCCTGCTCCTTTGTGCCTGTGCCGCGTCCCGTACCCCGGGGTGACACAGGACCGCCTGCCCCGGAGGGTTCTCTCGCAGGAGGGTAATCCCCAATCCTCAATCCCTCAGCTGTTTGTTCAGGCGGCCGGGAAGGGGCAGCAGCTGCCGGGCTGCTGCGGAGGGCGGTGAGATGGGTGGTGGCCACGGGGAAGGATGCGCAGCTTCAGGAGCCGGGTGGGAAGGGCGGTGTCCCCCCTGTGCTGTTTCTGCTGTGTGGGCTCACGCTGAACTCGTGTTGTTGTGCAGAGCAAGTGGGGCTTTCCATGTTGAAAGGTCTTTTCCATGTGCTGTCGGATGATCCCTGCGTTGCCCTTGAGTTTGCAGTTATATAAATACAGTAACCTTACAAAGTGTGCCATCCAAGGGAAACTATGTAGCTCTTGCACACTCAAGGGAAGGAAGATTATGCTCGTTTCACTCAAGACAAAATACAGTATAGTAAAATCTTTCTGCAGTGTTCAACTTCAGAAAAACTGCTATTTTGACAGGCTTTTCTTTTCCTTGGATATCAAACCTTTTTCAAATGGAAGCAGGCTGTAAATAGCTGTGAAAACCATGGAGAAGGGGAATTTTTACAAAGCACAGCTTATGCCACAGGATGCCACACGAATGCAGGAAAAGTTCTATAAGTTTGATGACTTTTATCTGATATAATATACTTTAAATGTATTTTTTTGTACCCTCAATTATTGAGAAATTTTAAAACTGAATCCTGTAGTGAAATTCTAGAGCTGGAAAAGTCATGATAGCTTAAGTAGAGGCTATATTACACTCAGTGCTGTTTGAAAGTTTTTGGGCCCAACCTGAGCTGGTCAGCCCAGAAAACCAAGGTAGATGTTGAGGCTAGGTTGGTTCTTTGATGTGATTTAGAGCACCAATGGGAACTTGAGAG
This sequence comes from Scytalopus superciliaris, assembly GCA_013400415.1. NCBI lineage: Eukaryota > Metazoa > Chordata > Aves > Passeriformes > Rhinocryptidae > Scytalopus > Scytalopus superciliaris. The sequence continues at coordinate 265,816 of VXBX01000555.1, forward strand.
GCCTGAGGGGAGGAAGAGTGGTTTTCAAACCCAAAGAACCAGTGAGACAGAGATGGGAAGTCTAGTGGTGTTGGTTACTGGGGGAGGAGTGAGAGAGTCAGTGGGGGCAGGCAGATGGTGGGAGACACTGCAGAGACACATGTAAACCCTTGTGCTGGTTCTGTATTTAAAGGAAACGGAACCAATTCTAATCTGCTCTTTGATTTCTCACTCTTGCTATCCCAAGCCCACATTGATTTTCACCCAGATATTGTACAGAGAGGGTTGCATAAATCAAGGTCTTTCTTTTACTTCTTCCTGCTTCTCCCCACCTGTGGCTGCTGCAGTTCACACTGGCCTTGCCTTTCCCTCAGCACAAAACATTGCTGCTGAAGAGCAGGGCTAGACTGCAGCGCAGACACTTATCACTTTATTTTCTCCTATGAGCACAGAGTGGAAATGTCTCATCTGGCGTGTTGAACTCGGATCTAAGTGCTAAAATGTTTACTGCTTTCAATCCACCCAGCAGGATCCTCTGAGCGAAAGTGAGGGTTGTCAGCCTGCTGCTGATGGCACCATCCACCTCACAGGGCTGACGGGAAAACCCACACAGGATCTCAAACATCAGGCTTTTAATTATTTTAGGGGACTTGTTCCACGAGTGCTTCAGATGGTTTTTTATTAACATTTGACAACATCTCAGCAATTGAAATACATTTAGTGAGAATACAGCATTTAGATTGTGGTCTGAGAACTTCTGATCAAATTCTACTTTCCCTAATTAATGCATTCTGGCACCTACTTAATGACATTCATATCAGCAAATCATTTCTGTTCTTCTCTAATGATATGCATCATACTTAACACTAGAATTCAGACAAACACATATATGTTTTTGTTATTCTACAAGAAAAATCCATATGCTCTGGATAATGAAGGTTAAGTGACAATTTTTCTTTACAGCCACTCATGTCTTACAGTCTGTGAACTGAAAACTGGATTAACCTTTAATTACCCCCCATGATCTCTCAACCCTGAAACAACATTACCACTTCTCCTAGTGTTATTTGCATACAGCATTTAATGAGAGAAACATCTGTTTGCATATTTCATATCATTAATATTATGCAGATGAGCCGAGTTTTCACATTGCAATTGTGCAGAAATCTCCTTTTCTCTAGTTTTTTGTCTATTTCCCTCCTCCAACCATTTTTCTCTGACATGTATTAATTAGAAAAAGAGCTGCCTGGTGCCCCTAGCCTTGCATATATAATGCATAGGTCCTGTGTGATCCGAATGGCAGCACAGCAGTATCCTGATTAATTTACAAAATACAGAATATCTGGCTTGATGCTATTGGGCAAACCTGTTGATATTGTCTGAGAAAAATGTACTCTTTTAGTGAAATGTGTTACTATGGCTGAAAATTAAATGTATACATCTAAGACTGCTAACAGGTTTTTATTCTCATGCCTTTATGAATAAAAATTATTTTTGTCTAATAAGATAAAATATATTCATTAGGTACCTGATCTGACAGCCGTTTGATTGACTGGAATTTAGGTTGGATTGCTGTGTGTATCTGTTCTCTCCAGCAACCTGAAATGTTTCATATGGCTCTACCATGAAGTCTTTACTCTGTACAAAGCCATGGACATTGAAAACTGGTGAGCTGCTGCTTATAATGAGGGCATAAACCTGAGGTCTGGGACAACCTTCTGTTTTTCTTGATATATAAGGAGAATCTTCCATTTTCTTTAACTTGAACCCTGTCTTTCTGAAGTGTTTCTCAGAAGAGTTTAAGTAATTGCTGACATAAAATAAAGGGGGCAGGAGGGATTGAACTATAGACAGTAACTGTAGGGGGAAAGTGGATATTGATTTGTACTTTGCTACTTAAACTTCTCTAAGTCTGGGATGTCACAATTGGCTGAATGTTTAGGCAGCTCAAGATGTTTATGTCCTAGATGTATTCCCAGTAAACAAGGTGCATAATCTTTAAAATTAGACTTTTAGAAGTGAAGCTGAAGATTTGGTTTGACATTCTTCCTGTACAACTTTTGCCATTTTCTGAGGGAATTTCCACTAGTTCAGAAGTAGAAATTCTTTCCTACAGAGAGATCTGCAGCAGACTTTCCATGGGTCCTAAATTTGTCTAACTCATCACAGATTGCTTCAGTTTGCCCTTTTGTGCTGCTGAGCCAATGTCAGTCACTACTGAAAGTTCACAGAATTTCAGATTATTCTTTTCCTAGACTACCATGTGGATAAAAGGTGACCCTGGAGCAGCATGGAATTCCTTTCATTGCCTAAAATGACACCTGAGCTATATTTATCTCCCAGACCATTCCTTTATTGAAGGCAATTGATGCAGTTTCTGTGAGACACAAAGTTCCTACAAATGGCTTGGACTAAAGCGCAGAAGCAAAACAGTTTTTGACACAGTAAGATTTTCACACAAGAACAGTATTTGCATTCTCTGCTTCAGCATGTTTCTTCCCAGTTGGATTTCAGCTAAGGATAACTTCCTTCCAAAAAATTTGTGGTGATCCATGCCTCCGTAGTCTGGGATTAGCTGTGCACACCTATTCCTAAAATAAAAGAGATACCATAGGTAATACATACCCTGTGACTAAATGAAGATTAAATATTATTCCTAAGTGTCATTTTTTTTCCTGATTGTGCTGCAAAATAATAATATGCCTCACTTATAATTCGTTACATAAATTTTATGGAAAGTTTATGGGGTGTTGTCTTTTGTTATGGGAATCATTTTCATGATGTTACACATTTTGTGAGAACATATGTTCCTTCAAAGCAGATTTTCATAATTTAAGAGTTGCTTTAGAGAAGTAAAGCTTGTTTATCTAAAGGTCTGACTTGCAGGTAGGATTACTGTGGTTTTGTACACAAGCCATTGCTTTGGCATCTATCGGGCCTTTTATGCAAAAAAAAATCCTTAAAACATGCAAACTGTTGTGCATGCAAATTATAGCCCTGTGTGTGGAATTCAGGCATGCAAAGGAGCACAATGCTTCCCACATGTAATTGCTCCTGCTTTGCAAATCATCTGACTCCTGGGTACCTACAGTGCATTGACCAGCTTATGAAGCCAAGTCATTGCTCTGGAATTTAAATTTGTTTGGGTAAACATTGTGCTATTTGCAATCAAGGCTTATGTTGGCATAAAACTTTATTTCATAATTCCTTTCATTTCAGGAACTACTATGCATAAGGAAGGGTATCTTCAGTGGTCACACAGAGAGCTGGAGACATAAATGAAATTTGGGGCAAGGTCATAGGAAATCTTGACAGAGTTTGAGAATAAGAGTATTGCTATTCCAAAGCTGTGTTTTATATTTCAGCTACACAAACAAATTCTAAGTTGCCAAAAAATTTTGGATAAAAAAAGATTTTAGCCTATCGTGGCAAGCTTTGTTTATGTGATATTATTTAGATTTTTTTAGATATAAAGCAGATGGTCTTAACTCACAACAGTGCATATTTAATGGGTGAGGACTATCTTTGGGACCCTGGAGAGGACTTAGGAAAGAAAAGGGATCTTTTTTTTTTTCATTTGAAACAGACTCCTTGTGCATCCCAAGACACTGATATTTCCAAGGCAGGGTTTCTTGCCACTGACTGCAATCCAGTGGCTTCTCAAGTGAAATAAAAGTTGTTGATTGAGCTAGTTAAGAAATAATCCCCTTGATTGTTCAAGGGTCTTTGTCAACACAAGGTCAAATAAATTTTTGTTGGCGTGCCTCTATTTTCACACATTGCTACCAAGAAAAACAAAACCTGTAAGCGGTGGCTCAGCACTGGCAAAACTATTCTTGCTAAAATCAGCAGCTTCTGTGCCAGAATTTAACAGAGTAGTGGGTACTTTCAGTGGATTGTTGTTGGCACTTGATACACGGGTGCGCTCTCATGCCAATTGCTGAATATATTTTCCTCAGAGCAGTGATATCATACTAATATCTGTACTTTAATGTGAATGAGGCTGTTCTGAAATCGGTGAAACACTTCACCAATGAAACGCTTTTTTCACTTTGCTGTTCAGCTATTTGTCTGAAAATCTTGCCTTTATGGAGTAGCTCTGCATGCTCTGTTTGCATGTGTGTTGAGAAAATCACTAAACAAGAAAAACAAGAATAATATCTGCGTCATAACTGAGTTTAAATGCAGTGCAATTGGTGTTAATAGTGGACTTTACATGTCCTAATATATAGTAAATTAAATTATATCCTTATTCTTTTATCTAAGATAAACAGTAAGTATGTAATATATCAGTAATAGAAAACTCTTGGCATTTAAAAAAGAATTGAGCTTTAATGTAAGGACGTTTTTATACCTCAGTAATAAATTAACATTTCAAAAGTACTTTAGCCTGCTGAGATGGATCATTCTATGAGTATGGGTAACACCATGGACTCCAATAATTAGTGTAAATTGCCTTTGAATAATACAGAGCTGGGAACAACTTTCAGTGCTTAATGCCCCTTGCAGTACATGATGAAGAGTCCTTAATGGAGCTTGGAAAAACAAGTAATACCTATAAATCAAAGAAGAAAAGCCGTTTTTGATGCATTTGTCTGAGAGTGTGAGTTTTAAACCAAATTGTTAACACTCCTCCCTGCTGAGGGTCATGGATTAGCTAGGGTGGGAGTTTCTTATAGGATCTTTCACACTAACCAGCAGAGGTAGGGGGTTTCAAATACAAGTGTTTTCTTAACCCTAATCCCTGCCTCCCTGACCAGTAGAGCTCTGAATTTCTCTCTAATTAGGTGGAGAATTAGTAGGTGGATAAATGTGTTAGTGGATGAGGATGAAGTGATTAACTTGCCCCAGACTATGATAGTGAGTTCAAGGCGCTACTGAATTCATTTTGTTTCTAATAACTTTCTCCCTATATTCCATCAGCACCACGGCAGAGTACTTGAATTTATATCTATGTAATCTTACAGCAGTAGATTCTGTTGCCTCATTCCCATGGCTTTATCTGTTATATTCAAACAGCAGTGCAGTTCACATTTATGTGGACTATTTAATTTTCTGAACAGTTTTGTAATCTAATTTAGATATATTTATGCTACAGTAAGACGGTGTGTATGAGGAAATACAAATTTTATTACAGGATAATGAGATTGGAATACTTTCTCCGAGTATTTGCTAACTGTACTTTATAAACAAATATCTGCTGCTTGGCTGTTGCTGCCTGTTTGCTGCTCTTTGTTCAGTGTGTGGGGCTCTGCTGCCTTAGAGGAAACGCAGTTTCCCAGCGCTGTAGCCAGATGTGACTGTGCTAAACTGGAGTGGTGACATTCTCTGCCTCTTTGAAGGTATGTCCCTGTTGACCAAGTAGGGAAGGCTTTGTCCTGGTGGAGGGCAGGGTCTGCTCCCTGCCATCTCTCCCTCAGCAGCCCCTGGCAGAGGACAGTCTCTGGTTTCACCTTGGGAACTCACTGGGAACCTCTGCCCTTTTGCAGTGAACTTGAATCATCCTGTCACTTCCAGCACATGTTTTATTCTTACTCATGGCCACAACAGTGTCTCAGCTATCCCAGCATGTTCCTGTCCCTGTGGTCTGCCCAGACATGTGAATTCCCTTTGCTCTAAAGAATGAAACGTTCTACTTTTAAAAGAAGTAGACCCAGCAGCAAAGGGACACGTTTCCCAAGCTGGCTCAGTGCTGAGACTTGGACAAGATGAGATTGGAGGAAACCTTTCCTGGAATAAAAGTCAATGAGTTTTTCAGGTGTATTCAGAACAAAGGAGGGTGCTAGAAGATGCCACAAATAGTAGATCATAAATGTGAATTTTCTGAGAAAACAGACTGGCATCTAAAACCCATGACACTGGATACTGACCTTCACTAGTTACTAAAATTATTTAGTATCTTTCAAAAAAAATTTAATGCTTCTAAGTATACATGTTGAAGGGAAGTAAAAGTGTCTTGTGGAAATTACAGCCTCTGTTGTTGGTTGACTGATCAAAAATAGAGGCTGTAGGACATATGAAAAAATCCTTCAGGTCTGCCCAGGGGAAATAAAGCCTCAGCTGAAGTAGCATGTTCAGGCACCACACTTCAAAAGAAAAAAAAAATGTGGGGAGGGAGAAAGGGAGCATGGATGATCAAAAATCCAGAAAAAATGACTAAAGCACTAATATTGAAGAAAAGGGAAAGGTTCTGGTTAACCTGTGTTTAAAGGCAGATGTGACAATTTATGTGAGCATGCATGTGAAATGTCGAGGTATGTGTATGTAAGGACATAGATACTTCTCCTCCAGGACCATGGTGCATATGACAAGGATGTTTCAGGTGAAATGTGGAAGGTTTAGTTTAGAGAGCAGCTGAAACTTGCTAATAATAAAAGGATAATGAAGTATCAGGCTAATATGCCTATGAGATGGAAAGAGAAAAAGTAAGAGCATTTAAAACTCACAGTGGTTTAGAATCTCATGTAGTGTTAGATGTTTATTCTCTTTGAAAGCATGGAGGGAGCTCTGCCACTGCAAACCACACTCCGTGAGAAGGCAGGTCCTGCTGTGGCAAGAGGCTCTGCGGGTCAGCCTGGGCAGCTTGGCTTGCATGACTGAGTCATTAGAGCAGGCATTGTGTGTGTATCCAATAACTTAGGCAGGCAGGAAATTTAAAAGGGAAATATATTTTCTATGCAGCACAATCAAAGTTGATTTTATCCTTATCTCAGTTGTTTGCTCTGGTGAGCATCAAATGCCTGAGGAGAGCATGGTTGCTGAGAAGTCTGAAGTCTAAAGGGTACATGGGGGTGGTGCCAGGGTCGGCAGAGACCAGCATTGCTGACTGCCGGGCACAGCCCTGTCCCTGTGGCTGGTGGGGGCTTATTCCTTGCTGAGCCAAAGGATCTGGGCACTGCACTGGCACCTTAAGGCTAACCTTTAGAGTGAGACCCCAGATGTCTGCAGAATCCCTGGACCACATAATATCCAGGTTATATCAAAAGCAGAATAAGCTCCACAGAACCTTAGGAACAAATCTTGTCTTAAATGGGCTGCTCTTCTTTCACGCTTCCCTTTCCTCCTGTCCTTTTTGCCTCTGCCTAAGTGTCTCACTAATAAAACTCAGAAACAACTGGGAAGTAGAATGTTTGGGGGGTTTTATGTGTTTATGACAGTGGTTTGCAAAGGGTGCTGTGGGATTTTTGACTAGTAGATAATGGTGTGAGCTGTGAGAGGTAAATACAAAGCATAGAGTAAAATGCTTCTTTTTAGGCAATGACTGGAAGGCTCAACATGCTCAGTAGGTGAAACCTGTGTATCAGTCCAGGTGCAGGGTTAGCCCTCACAAGCCCCTTCTCCTGCCCAGTCCTCCCCAGGTGGAAGGTTTGTCTTTCTAATGTTCAACTGCATCCCGTATGGTACATAAAAAGTCACTCTGCATGAGCCAGGATTATGTTGTTTCTTGATGTTATCAGGTTTTGCTCTGCAAACTACAAAAGGAAATAGCCTGATGTAAGCAGCAAGCCAGGAATCTCCACTGGAAGGAAGCCTTTCACTGGCTAAAATTTCTCTGAAGTGACAGTCTACAGAGCTTATCTTCAGTTTTTAATGAAGTTATGGCTTCATGAAAACATTGGGAGCCAGAATTTTGCTGGAAAGATATTTCTTTCTTCGTTAAAAAAATGTAAGTGGAAGTCAGTGGGTGATCTTGTTTTCTTTTCTAACTGGCTACCCTACCCCTTGAAATAGTTTTATATATTTAAATGGACGAGGATGTAAATTGTACTTCCAAACTATTAAAGCCAATAGCACATATTATAATATGCTGTGAAAAGAAGATAGCCTCGGCCAGTAACTCTTAAGCCTAAATGAGTTTCTCCTAAGAGGAGAACAGCTGCTTAAAGTACATATATTTAAAATTAAATTTCTTTATTACAAGTTACTTAGCGTATTTTGGACTTATATGTTCTCTAGCTTAAATCTTCTTTTTCTTTTTCTTTTTTTTTTTTTTTAAATTGCACAAAGCTGTGGAAAATAATCGGAAACTCAGCATTACAAATTGAAAATCAGAAATTATAGGAATGTTTTTTCAGGTTCTCAAGCTACATAGGTGTATTAACCCTCATTAGTCATTTTGTGACAGTGAGAGATTTGAAAACAGAATTCCATTACAGTATTTATGGTCAAAATCTGATATGATCAAATAATAGGCTTCCCAATAGAAATGTCTATGTGCCATGTAGTAAACTTGATAATTGTAAGAATACATTTAATGCAGTCGAACTGAATACCCAACCAGGAGATTAACATTTCTGTTATATAATTACAAGTTCAAGGAGTTCAGCTTCTTATCATACTACAGTAAGTATAGAAAGTAGAAGTGATCCTCTTTAATTTGTAATTATTTAACTGAAATAGAATGTCTCCCAGTCTTATTCTTACTCTTCTACACTGAAGACATTGGTATGCAGAAACCATGCACCAAGGAATAGTACACTATCAGAGTAGGACATGTTTGAGTATTCTTTAAAACCAACTAAGAGAAGTTAATCTCATTGAACTTCTTTTTATTCAACAAAAGAGTTAGATGTTTCCAAGTCTAATGTGACTATAATGTTCATTAAATGGACTTCTTTACACCTTTAAATGGATTAACTGTACATCTTCACAGTCTAATTATTATACATGTCGCTCACAAATCACAGATCTAATTCAAAGCACTGTAAAAGCTCTGTTTATGAGCATTAGAAAAGGAGATACAGTGAGAATTGAGTGTGATTTTTATCTGGGTCATATAAAAGAATAAGTGCCGTCCACATTAAAGTGCAGAAATGTGTGTACCTTCACTTGTTGAGTTTTCCTTCAACTTTGGTCTTTGAAAAGTTAAGCCACAGACCACTCGGGCATCTCCACTCCCTCATTTGTCTACAACCAAGATGTTCCCTGACTAAGAGACCTTCCCTGCAGCTGTGTTGTTCATAATTTCCAAACAATATTTGTCAGTCAGATAAAGGATTATATATGATTTTACTAACACGGTTTCGGTATCTGGGAGTAGCTGGGATTTAGCTTGTTGTCTCAAGTTAGGTTCACTAATGAGAAGATACTAAGAGTAGTTCTTCTAGCGATCAGATTTTTAAAGGCACTCCAGGTGATTAACTCCCTGTTGCAATCATGTCTAAACCCTTTAAAAAGGGCCTTGCTCTCTGTTTGTGCCACATGAGAACTGCTGTCAGTCCATGGAAGTCAGTGGAGCTGCACCAAGCTGTGTGAGCCGGGATATCAGGGTGGAGAGTTTGTTGTAAAACAAGCCTCATTCTCCCTTTGGTCAGCGAGAACTTATCAGTTTGGGAACATGGAATGACAATATGGTCCTCAGTGAAGATACTACGTCCGTACTGGGAGCAAAAGTCAATTGTTTGCTCAAAATTTCTCATGCTTTCCTCTGTAGAAGAAAAAGGACCTCAAGATAAGGCTGAAGATGTTTGCAGGATGACCTTAGGGCTTTACAGTGAGGGGTTACAATAACAAAAGCTACGTATATTACACAAATGGATTATGTGTGAGATATATTTCCACTGAATCCACAGGGAAAAAATATCCTCATTGCTCACAGACCTGTGTGCTGGCAGCAGTTGCAAGTCAGTTTGTGTTTATAATGTAACACCAGAAATACTCCCCTTTTCTCTCAATTGCAAAACCTTAATTATTCCTGCCACATTTCTCTTATAAGAGTCTACAGGTTTCTTGAGTAGATGACAGCTTGGATAATTACAATTGTCAACTTGAAAACCATCAGTTCCCTGGCAAGGCCCACAGACCCTTTCAGCCAGCAGTGGCCCAAGTACCCAAGTTCTCTGACCAGCACTGGATGTTGTATTAGAAGTACAAGGTAGTTTGTTTTGTGGGGAAGGATATTACTGCACAGGAAGTGCAGGCACGCTCCAGTATGACAAGATGGAAAGTGATGACCCTCTCTGTGTCTGACTTTTCTTGTGTGTTTGAACAACACAGATCCAATCTCACTGGATCATCTGGAAGCTGCTGTGGGGCAAATTCCAGAAATGTAAAATGCAGCCTCAGCAGCACGGCTGAGCATCCCTGATGTACACCAATCACAACCACAGACCACAGGGTTTGGTATTTGGACTTAAATGAGCTAAGACTTTGAAAAGGGGGATTTTGGACATGAGGGATGGTTGTTTATCCCTTACACACGTACCTAGGGTAGCTGCAGCCAACTGACTGAAATGTATCATTATATTTCAATCTGAAACTAATGACTGGAAATAGGCTTTTGGATCCTTGCCTTGCCAGGCTGCCTGCTTCTGTTCCATTCTGTCCTGTGCAAAAGCATTTTAGTTCATAAAATAAATAACTACCTGCAGGTCTCTCTGCACCATAGGCTCCCCTGGCCCTGGACTTTTGCATGCTTTCTGTAGTGATTTTAAATAAATGTTTGCTCTGCTTTCCACATGTGCCTCTGCATCCCGAGTGCCAGTGGCAGGTATGTTAGGTAGTATGAAAACCAGGTGTTCCCCCTCAATTATTTACTTATTGGCAGACAGGATGGTGCAACATCTGCTGCAGGAGTTTGACAGTGATTTACCTGCTACTCTCTGCTTGTGGGGGCTGAGCTTCTGGGGGGTAGCACAAGACTATCTTGATTTGATACCAGACCTTTTGGAGGCCCTGCCCTGTAATTTTGGTGAGAACCAGACAGCTCTAGGCTTCTTTTAGCAAACACCATGTCTAAATCTACTGCAATGACTTAGCTGTTGAGGTTTCCAAGAGGTTTGCTTGCCAATGGTCTGAAGATGCAATATCAAAATCGTTCATAGTTCTGCAGACTTACACTGTAGGGGTTCATCTCAGCCTGTGATACTTCTTTCACCAAGATACAGCAAATTGTAGTGTGGAGTTTTTTTTTATTTCAGTGAAAAGGTGCTCCCACAGGTGAATTTGTGTAGCAACATATTATCTCCTTGAAAGTTTTAGTGTTATAATGGCACCAGGATAAGGTACCACAAAAGCTTTGTGAGCTGCACCTCGCTGAAGGGCAGAAAGTATTTTTAATTTTACTGCTGTATATATGAGCAAATGGCTGGACACAATTCCAACCTGCTGGCTGTTCCCTTGACACCTTGGGGGGGACTGGTGTAATTACAGTGGATTGGATTTGAAATGCTTGGGGTTTTGGGAAAAGACACAGAGAGCAGGGAAGCAAAGAGCACAAGGAATTAATTTTTTAGTGCTCTTGTTCTGTCTCACTCTGCTACATTTTTTGACTGTATCCACTTTGGAGCAAGTGGATTTTAATTCAGTTTTGTTCATCTTTTTTTATAGGATTTCCTAAAAAAACCACCAAAAACAAACAAACAAAAAAACCCAACCAAAGCAAAACACCAAACCAAACAAAATCTGCACCCAAAAAACAAACAAAAACCCCAAATGCAAACAAACAAAACCACCCTCAAACAAAGAAATCCTGTATCAAAAACAACAAAACAAAACAGCAAACAACTGCCATACACAGGAAAGTTTCCTATTAGGATGAACCAATTTAGGTAAAAATGACCTATCTTTGTAAGTTTGCAGTCTGATTTTCTTACCTTTTTTACCCCATGGTGCATTTTTACTTACACAGCTAAGTATGCAAGCAGATTCTTGGGTGAAGAAGATGTCTTTGAGGTAAGGATGAGGGTCCTGAGCAGTCTAGGAAGGCTGACTCTCTTCCAGAGAGCATGATATAGGGGTAAAGAACATACGGCCTGGTGAAACTCAGGGCAGATTTAGTAAAAAATATAATCTAAAGGAAAGTATAGGGAGGGGGATTTTTTTCACTATTGAAACGGCAATTTCCATGAGAAATGTGTAGGGTTCTCTTTTATGTTTTGCTGAGAGTATAGAAAGATTGTTCACCTTTCAGAAAAGAATTCTGGTTTTGCACATGTGGTAGAATCTGGAAATATTTGAAGCAATTTTGGACAGGACCAAGATCCCTTTTCCAGTGAAGTGTCAGTGATTCAGGCTCTGGAGCTTTATGCTATAAGGTAACCTAAACTATCTATCCTCATCTTTTCCCCCATCCAAAAACCTTTGACCTCCCCAGATTTGCCCAGTATCCAGATCTCTTTCTTTAGGAAGGGGACAACTAGTTTAGCTGGTAGAAGATACTGAGAGATGTTTCTTTTCTGTTCACACTCCCTGGACTTTTACGGAGTCAGATTGGGGTTGACTTATGTAACATGCTTATCACTTGAATATCCATTCTGGAACAATGTACAGAAATAGTCTGTTTTCTCTCCTATGCCTTAAAAATGTGAGTCCCAGGTCACTTCTGCTCTACATGATTCTGGCTCTGCCTCTGGCCTTGTTAACCCAGCATGTGTCTTTGTGATCAAAATTCACATACAGTTGCACAAACTGTTAAATAACTTGAATCCTACATGTGTAACTGATCTCAACAGAGATGTCAGTTCAATTAATATTCCATTAGGCTACCCACAAGCACATGCTAGCACAGAGCTGATGCTCCCAGTCAAGCCTGGACTTGTTGCCTACTACCTGAAAAAAAAAAAGATGAATATTAAATGCAAGGTAACTTCATTAACTCTTTCTTTCCCTGAAGACATATTCAAATAATTTGAATGCTGGGAGCCCTCCTAGCAACCTCAGTGAATATTTCATTCTGACTCATCATTGGATACATTAAAAGTGTTTGTGGAGCAGTCAGGCATCTGAAATCACCAGTCACTTTGGGAAGATCTTGATCTTGACTTGTGCTGAGTGTTTTTATATTCCACCTGAAATTTTCTACACTATTGCAAGTGAGGGAGAAAAGGAAACCACTTTTCCACTGGGAACTTTAATACCAACTAATAAAAATAAAGTTTCTTAGACTAGTGCAGCTGGAGAACAGGCAGAATGTCAAGGACAACTGGAGGAAGAAGAGGTTTTCTTCCTCTGTGGCAGTTAAAGCAGGTCTCAAAATATTTGGCATTCCTGAGCCACCTGCTCCTGGCAGGGTTTCACTCCAGGAAGTTGTACTGATTGTACAGAACAACCTAATGGCAGCAACTAAATACAGAACACTTTCTTCTGTTGTCTGACAAGCAAAAGAACAACCAGTTCTCCCTTCCTAAATAACAAACTGTGGATCTCAAATAATTTTATCTTCCTTGCTGGCAAACCCTGGGTTTTCTGGGTTTCTCTTACAGCTGTTAATCTCAGAGATATCTGACTACTTGACATAAGCTCTCCCATTGCACTGCATAGTAAAAGAGAAGCTGGAAATGGGTGTGAACATTTGTGGTTTAGAAGACAGGCAACAAACAAGGAAATTCTGATTATTGTTTCCTTGATTATTGGACAGAAATTGAGAACTGTTATTATGGTTCACTTCCAAGATGCTCTGGTTCTTATCACTCTTTGTTGTTGTTTTGCAGCACTGACTATGGAGTGTCCAAACTCCTGTGGATCTTGGTCTCTGTGGTCTCTCACTGACACAAGGATTGGTTGGATACAAATTGCTGGGTTTTGGTTTTTCTTCCATTTTCTGTATCATGATGAGCTGCCTTCTAGCTGTTTTGTCAACAGTGCATTTTTCAATAGGGATGTGCATGTTAATATGCTAATTGCATTGATAAAATGTTCTATCATTTGGATTACACTCCAGAATGACAGAAGAGGTATCTCTCCTTCTGCCAGAAGAACTTTGCATGCAAGACAGAAAGTTCTCTTCAGGTGAGAAGAGTTGATAAAGTCCCAGAGCATCTCATTATAAATTCTTTTGGCTCCTGAATTTTTGGAATAAAACAGTATGAATTTCTACTGTCTGCTGGACCAAAGTCATAATGAGTTTAATGGCAGATGGACAGGGGATCTGGGAATCAGTTAATTTTTGTGTGTTTCTCTGAAAAGCCTCATGAAAACATAGTTATAAGGCACTCCAATTTTAAAGTGATTTAAAATGTCTGGGTAAAAACTTTGACTTAGTTCTTAATTATTTGCCTGTTTTTTAATAAGCATGAAACAGTTAGTGCAAGTCTAGTGACTCATGGATGCCTTCAAAAAGCTTCAGGCTTAGTTTCAGTGTTTTATAGCAACTTCCTCTGAGTCTGTGCTTGTTGACTTGTTGGGGTTTCATGAGATTTTGGAAGGGAGTCAGAAGATTTCAGGTTCCCCCATCAGAGTGCAGTATACTTTTCTGTAAAACCTATTGGTAGTGTAGGTATCCAAAGACTCTTGAAAATCTTCCTTCTAAGCACTCCTTGTCAGGACATCAAGAAGCTCCATCAGGTCTGTCCAGCTGCTGTCTAATCATAATGGAGCGGCATCCTAAGGAGTAAAATCAAGGTTTTGTCAGTGTACCACATGATGTTACAGCTGCTGACAGTACTTGGAGTTTCAAAAGTGAGAAATATGTTCTACTTCTTTTCCTTGTTTTGTACAACGTGCCAATTTTTGAAAAGGTAGCATTATTCATGGAATATGGAAACATTTAGAAGCTCCAGAGATTATGGTCCATTTAGCAGATCCTGAATATATGATCTGTGCCCTGACAATGCTAATCTATTTGAAAAAAAGAAAAATTTATCTGCAGTCTAGTAACTGAGGCACAAAGAGATGAAGTTCTGCAGCAGAACTGCTGCTCCCCCATTCTGTAACATCAACCAAAGAAGCAAATTTCTTACTGTGGGCTCACACTGCTTTGAGAGTACTGCATGAGCTGGATAACTCAAACAGGTATGTCTTGTCCTTGTTCAGAGTAAACACACAGTAATATGGTATAAAAGAATGCACAATACCACTCCTTGATGAAAAAGAAAAACCTGCAGCCTTTGCTAAATGGCACGCCTGAATGGCACACAGAAAATTATGGAGCACGTTCACTTGCACCCAGGAAATTGGTCTTGCTGCGGGCTCAGGGTTTGATTTATTGTGCCCCTGAGTCAGGATTCCTAATTGTTATTGGAACAGGCTCCTGAGATGGACTGGGGGAACAGCACTCAAGATCAAGAAGCAACGGATGGTGGTGGGCACTCTTGAGGAGACCCTTGGCCGTGCAGCAGCCCCAGAGCATCCCCTCTCCCCGCTGGATCCACCGGGCAAGCACAGTGTGCTCTGCTGAGACCCTGGGGAATGAATGGCACAAGACAGAATACAGCACTGGAAGGACTACAGAGAAAGTTGATGTCTCTCAAGTTTTGGTCCATTAAGGTAATCCTACACTCTGCAACTGAAGCTATGGGTCAATGAAAACAAATTACAGTTCATTCCCCAAACAGAAAGATTAAGACACAGGAAGCTGCTGAATGCTGTAGGCACTGGCCTTGACTTCACAACCTAGCCAATTTGTGCTGCCTGTGGGGCTGTACAGCTGTCAGTGAGAAAACAAATCTTCTCATACAGAAACTCTTCTTTTATACCATATTCCTTTCTTTTTTTCTTTCTCCTTTTTCTTTTTCTCCTTTCTCCCCCCTCCACCCCCCCTCCCCCCGGACTCCAGCTTTTGTTTCTAGAGAAAAACCAAAAAGTATTTTGCATATCCAAAATGCAGAGGTAATGCATGTACTTGAAACTGTTTCACTTAGGAGCAATTGCAAACAAATGAATTTGTGAATGCTGAAGAAAATACAGGGAAAAACTAGATGAAATGTGAATGTCAGGGAAATACCGAATATTTCTGGTGGTAGGAAGTAAAACCAAGGAAGATCCTTACAGACTAGACCACCTAATGTCTGCCTTTCTTCTTGGGTAGAGAAAGACCCTCACTTTATTGATGAGTGACACTAGCAGGCTGATAGGTGCAGGGTTTTCAAAGGGAACCTGATTTGTAAACAATCAACATCTTAACAAGCTGTAAACAGCTGTCTGGACTTTTAGCAGATTTGCTGATACTTGAAAGGCTACAAAATCACAGTGTTTTCCTAAAATCTCCTTCATTAATTTGTGGCCTGGTATTCATTAGGACAACAAGCCTCTTGGGGCTACTAACAACTTAGCTTGCCCCTTCCCATCAAGTTGCGAGCCCACATTCTGCAGGAAATTCAGTTTTAGAATTGTCCCCATCACATGGGGTATGAGAACCTAAAAGGAAAACAAACAGAAATAAGAGCACTAAAAAATACGTGGTTGGTTCCTTCTACCCTAAACAACAGTCATTTATCACTACTGCTTCTAGGAGCTCTGGTCGTTAGGTAGATTCCGCGGTGATGCTTCTGCTCCATCCATGTGGGAAATCAAGGAAGACAAGACAAGACTTGTCCTAAACTAAAGAGAATTTATGGAATTGCTGACCTGGTCCCAGCAAGTGAGAACAATTCCTGAAGCCAGGACAGTAAATACAGCCTGGTCCTCAGAGTGGAAGAGGACAATAAAGTAATCGGGTGCGTGGCAGTAAGCACCTGTGACTCTGACTAGCACAGGCACATTTCAGGCACGATTTTCAGAGCTGTGTCATGTATTTCTAACTTGGGGTCATACCAGGTTGGTTGCAGAGCGCTGTGAGGGAGGTTTGGTGTTCTTTAAACCTCTCCCAAAAGGTTGATTTAGTAAATTAAAGAGTAAGAGGAGGCAGTTCTGTGTGTGCATGCTGAGAGAAAGAAATACGGAATGGTTTGTTTTTCCAGCATGCCTTAGGTAAACAGAAGTTTTAGCAATTAGATTTCTTCTTTCCAATCCATTAGGGTTAATGCAGTTTTAATTAGCACTTGATTTGAAGGCTATGAGGTATGGTTTAATGTGCCTTTTAGAGATTCCAAACCAAAGTACTGCAAGGAATTGAACGCAAATGAGCAAATTAAATATTTTTAATACCCATTTTTGTTTGTCGATAATTTTCCCAGCAGTTTTACTTTGTAGAAAGGTAATCCTAAAATAGAGATCTTGGTTCTTTGTGGAAGAGACATTCAATACGAAACACTCCACAAAATCCTTGGTTTTGTCCCTGCTCTCATACACTAGCTCTGCCTTCAACTCCTGTTAGCAGGATCTGCAGTGGTGACCTTGCACTTGTGTTGAATAATTCCTTTTCCCAACCATGCCATAATGATCAACTTTGCAACTGAATACTGGATTAGACCCCAAGAGTTCCATCTGAAAGCTAAACACAAGGAATTCAGTTTGCAATGAGTGTGTCTGAAGTAATCACAGGTGGTTCTTATATTGCACCTGTCATTGTGGCATCTGAGCTCCTGCAAAGGTCTGTGATTGTATCAGTGTTTTGAGTTCATATAAATAGAGACTGTCTCCTGCATTCCTTTTGTACTTCTGAAATTCGTGGAAATAACAATATCCAGGGGGAGCATTCAAAATAAAGCCAAAACAAATGCAGATAAAGAGCAAGGACACTCGGCCCTGAGTGGTTTGATCTAATTTTTTTTAAACAGAAGTGGTTTCTTAGAGCAAAATCATCATAGTAAAAATAATATAAAAACTAAAGTGGGGAAATTTGGCCCAAACACAGAAAACCACTGCCCTCAGGCCAAAAGGCAGGGTGAATGCTGAATGCACAGGTATCAAATTAAGTCTGAAGCCCTAAAGTCTCTATCACCATATGGGTTTTGTAGGTAGCAGAGATATCTGAAAGATCAGCACATGTCACAGGGTCTGTTCTGCTGATCCCTGGTAACCCAAGTTCACATCCATGGGTCGTATCTCCCACTGGAAGGAGACTCTCTTTCCCCCCCAGTATGTTCCTGGTACAGGAACACGTCATGCAGGTGGACTGAATGCTTCACTCTGGCCAGATGGCTGCTCAGCTTTAATATTGATTAGGCCTTATTATGGATTATTGATGTAACGCTGCCACCAGCTCTGCACAGCAAGCCCTTGCTAGTGTCAGTGGAGCTCTGCTCAGGCCCAAGGGTCTGTCCATGGGGGTCCAGCTGGCTGCAAGGTTTGGACCTATATTTGTAAATAGTGGCATAGGATGAATGAGCCTGAACGTGATGGGGGATGACTTCAGGCAAGTAGTTTGTCTGAGTACTTGGCTGGCTGTGTCTTGGTGTAACAGGTAAACAGTGTGTTAGTTTAGGAGACAATTGTAGTGGGTTGAAAAATACTTTGAGTAACCCTGAAAATGTGGCATAGTCATGTTCCAGCATTGTTTGAATCTGGAGCTGCATGTGAGTATAGTGCCTAGTCCTGTGTATCACAGCTGCCATCAGTAATCAGACCAGAGCTGTTCATGAGCATCTCTGAACATCCCTTTTGCACAGGACCTATGGGTACATCTTGTCTCTGGGTCTGGGCTCTAGGAAGGTTGATTCACATGCAGAACAAGCCAGAATTTGCAAGCCTCTTTGTCAACTTACTGCTCAAGTAAAACTCAGCCACAATAGCAGGTTAGCTGACCGGCCCACGTTGAGTCTCATGTCACTCCTTCCTTTCCCAGTACGAAAACGTTTGCAGGGCACAATAAAAGAAGAGTGTTGGCTTAAAAAATCTTCAGGCTTTCTCCATGAAAGACTATCAGCAGTGCACCGAGCATCCTACAGCCACCCTCGGGAGCGAGCCCTTCCTGGCTTGCGGCAGGACAGACACTCTGTCTTCGGCCCGCATTGCTTGTACCGCTGTTTATCGGGGGGAGCTCGGTGAGGGGTCCGGGCGCTCCGGGGTGTGTGGGACAGCCCCTGCTTGGCGCTGCCGGGTCTCAGAGGGCTTTGCATCCCTGGGTGGGAGAAGGGGCCGGAGGGGCGGGCTGGGAGCGCTCCTGGGGCGCTCGGAGGCTCCGCGCCTGCACCGCCGCCCGCCACCACTAGATGGCGTTTGGCACCCGCGTCTGCTCGCCGCCCTCGGAAAGCCTCGTCCTGCCCCCAAAACGAGCGCGACCTCCAGAGAAACTCTTCCAGTATTCATTTTTTAATTACATTTCTACAATCGTAAGGGGCAGGTGAACAGAGCTGCTGGCGTGCTGGCCAGCTGAAACAAAGCAAAGGATTTGGGAGGGTTGGATGCTTGACCTTGTGAGCTCATCACTCATCACTGCCGGTACCACGCCGTGGCTTTGCCCACCAAGACGATTTCGGAACGTCGTTTCGAGGATGGCCATCCCAGTCGTACAATCTTTTGCTGGTTTAAGGCCTCAGCCTTAAACGGGGGGGGTTTTGGGTTGTTGTTGCTATAATAGATGGACAGGACTCTGCCTCAAGCAGTCAGACTCTGATCTCTCCGGCTTTAATTGGGTAGTTAGTTCTATCNTCCTGCCCCGCCGAGAGGAGCTCAGTAACCCCAGTGGGATGGACCTGGCGCTGGAAGAAAAAGCATAAACAATTCCAGTCAGGCCTCCTCTGGGATTACATCCAGAGGTGGCAAAATACAGCTTTTAGGGTGCAGCTCTCCACACTTAGTGCTTCGGCTTCAAATAAGCGATCAGGGGGGTTTTTTTTGGGTTGTTGTTGCTATAAAAGATGGACAGGACTCTGCCTCAAGCAGTCAGACTCTGATCTCTCCGGCTTTAATTGGGTAGTTAGTTCTATCTTTTCTTTCCCAAATTATTTGCAAGAAATTGCGATTTAATCCATTCTGCACTTAAGAAATTTAATCAATCATTAGAAATAACTGCCAATGATAGGAAAATATGCTAATTCATGTTATTTTTGCAGACAAAGCACTGATATAAACAAAACATAATTAAACATGCCCTTTTTATGCACTTCATGAAAAGCCACAATCCTTGGGTATTATAAATCTAAACTTATTTCTCTGATCTCAGGGCATAAAATGTGTTCTATGAATTGTCTTACTTCTTGTAGGAAAACACTGATAATATTTGCCTTGCAGGCAGCATAAAACACAAAATGTAAAATAAAAATAAGTTATTAATCAGACTAACGGGCAACTTAAATGGAAAGCTGTCTTCTATGTCACATTAAAAATGATAATGAGCAACATTTCACAAGGCAATATTATTTAAAAAAAAATAAATTAAAAAATCCGTGTTACACAGAGACTTCTCAATCCATATCTGTGCTGGAGTCTCCAGGAAGCAAACAAGAAGGACAAGTTTTGCAGTTGGTTACCATTGGTATGTTGCCTGAGGAGTACCTGTATTTCAGCATGGCCATACCTAAAACAGGTGTTGCTTTTTTATCTTCAGCTAACCAAGCCTGAGGCAACAGTGATCTTGTTTTTCCAAATTTGCATCTCAGTAGACACAAAGTTTTAGCTCAATTAAATACCTGTCACAGAAGGGAGGAAAGAGTAGGAATATGTTGTGACACATAAGAATATGTTGTGGTTTTAAAAATGGTCTGGTAAGAGCTATTATTTTAATGATCTGTGACAAAAACAATGCAAAAAGAAAAAAACCCTGCCCTGGGGGCCAATATGTTGCTCTTTGTTTCTCACTTGGAAACTAAGAAACAGAATTTTGAATGAAGTTCATTGTATGAAAACATAGGCTGTTCCCTGGCTCATCTCGTAGGCACTCGCACGTTTCTTTTGCTGTTTTCTGAAAGACATGGGCCAAATTCTATCTCCCTTTCCAGCATAATTTGGGTTGAAGGTAGTTTTATGGACAACATTCTTATTCTAGAAAAGTTATTAAGGCTCATGCTTTTCTTACCCAGTAAAAATTAGGCCTACTGAGACTGACCTTCTGTGTCTGTGTGCATAGTGGGAGCAGTCCCGTTCCTGAGAGCTGCTTTTGCCATACTTGTTTCCTCCCACTGAGGAGGAAATTGGCTCTGCGATCAGTGTTTGCAAGGGGTGGCTAGCCTGTGTGCTTTCATGTAGGACAGGCTAGCCCTAGCACTCCCCATCTATACTAGAATTCTGTGCCTCATCTGCTCTTATCATGACATCAAAAAGACTATCCTGGTCAGATAAAACTGCCAACTTCTTTACAAAGAGCCCGGCATCACCTGTGCAGGGGCAGGGCGGATTTGTAGGTCTAAGTAAAAAGAGACAAGGATTCAAAGGTGCCACTGATAGGATTGCTGATGTTCAGCTGACCCTGTTGAGTGACCAGCTTGAGGGTGCCCTCTGGACAGAGTAGCTGGGGTATGGTAGAGACCTGGCAATTTATTTTCTGAAGTATTTATATTTTTTTAAGTCTTCTGTCACAAATCTAACAAGCAGTCACTCTGAAACTGCATTGGGACTACACAGATGTGTCTTCCTGACATGGCAATACATCCCACCTGAATGGCTTCTGTATTTCCACTGGCCGCCTTATTGCCTCTGTGTCCATCATATTCTGGGTTCAGGTCTATGACTGAAAGGATGCGAGGGGTCTCTATTTATAAAAAAATCTTAGCAAATATGCTTGCAGGTGTATTCAGAGGCTCACCCCCTGCTGGAGGTTGTGCTTCTGCTTCCCATACGTAACATTATAGCAAAGCTTACTTTTCCTGTCTCGTGTGTTTTTGCAGGGGATTTTGCAACACAGTTGTTCCTTATTGGTGTGCAGTTCCAAGTATGAGAGGATCCAGCTATCAGGTGAGCTTTACAGTAGTAATAATTACTTGATTGCCAAAACAATACTTAGACATAGTAGTTATCTCTGGGCAGACAAAAATCCTCTCTTTTCAGCTTGCTTTTGAGATCTTAGTAAAATCCTAATGCTGATACTTTCTGGAGTGTCCTCTAAATCTCTCTGTGTGAAAGTCCAACTATTCAAGTGCTTTTTCAATTGTAATTATACTTGTGTTCAAAGCCAGTGAAGATCAACAGGGCTTATTGCTTCAGACTCAAGGCTCATACTGAGTGTGAGATCTCTTCAGCAGGGACTAGAACTCAGTTTCCTGACATGCCTCACTCTCCCCATTTATCTCTGTGTTTAGTTTCTATGTATTTACCTTCTCATCCCATTTCTTTCCAAGCTCAGCTCACCATGTATATCACGTTATGTACATATCCCCACCAGAGGGAATGAATAGCATCTCCAGCAGTGGAATTCCAGGGGCATGTCTGCTGTACACTGACACATAGCTGAGATGCAGTGCCAAAAATTCAAGCTGAGTGCCAGGTATCATGTTATTATCAATATACCAGGCTGTGGAAAAGGATGCAATTTTTCATACATGAAAATCAAGAGCATTTCTGCGCTACAGAACAACTGACTAGAAAAGTGTCAGGAGAATGCTTTTGCAAGGATGTGCATGGATTCTGAAATGCCTCTCACCACTACTGTGCTAACTCTGTAGTCCTCTGCTATCTTTGTACTGCCACATTTGAGGTTTCTTGGACAACAGTGAATACATTCAAGCTCAAAGGCTGACCCATGCATAGCGAGTGGCATTGTCCTGAGTGTGATGGGTTAATAGAGCATATGTGACTACCTGTGGGAGAGACATGGAAAAAGTCCTCTGTATCCTGGGAGAAGCAGGACCACAGAATCAGCACCAGCTGTCTATGCAGGTGTCCTGGGTGATCTGGGCATAAAAGTTAGCTGGGGGAAGATCTTTACATGTGCCATGGCCCTGGATCCAGACTTTCCAGGTACCTACAGCTTACTCACAACTGCTACTCTGCTCAGGCTACCCTGAAATTTGAGGAAATCTTATTTTTACCAAAGGCAAAAAAAAATCTAAGTAAAAAGAGAAAGGAAAAAAAAAAGTAGTTTTGGGGAAAACTGAGTATATTTTAGTTCTGTCATGGAGTTCAATGGACTGATATATTGTATCTGCCTCATAGCCAAAGTAATGAACACAAAGGGGTATCCCTTTTCACACAAGG
This sequence comes from Scytalopus superciliaris, assembly GCA_013400415.1. NCBI lineage: Eukaryota > Metazoa > Chordata > Aves > Passeriformes > Rhinocryptidae > Scytalopus > Scytalopus superciliaris. The sequence continues at coordinate 288,463 of VXBX01000555.1, forward strand.
CATTGCATTTTTCTAGGAACCTCAAGGTATCCAGCAGCAGAGCTGTGGTTTCCAGGTCCTACTCCTCTAGGAAGGTGGTGACAGAGGGGATGGCAGCTTTGCTCCAGCCCTGGCAGCAGAGGAACGTGCCCCAACACCCTGGGACAGCTCTTCCCCTGTGAGCAGCGTCCTATGTGACTGTCTCCAAAAACTGCTTATATTTATGACTTATAGAAGAGGACGGGGTGCTGGCTGGTCCCTAAAATCTGCTGGGCAAGCAGGACTTGGTTATGGGGCTATGAGGGAGATACTGCAGGTTCCTTGAGTGGTGGTGGTGGAGATGGTACATGTGGCATCTTGAGCCCTTGTGAAATAACCCATTATATTACAGTTCCCACGAGGGAGACCACATCCATCTCTGCCTCCAAATAGACAACCTCTTGCCTCCACCAGGACATTGTAATGGATATTATATATTACACAAGCCACTGAAAGAGCTAATTGTCTTTTAAAAGAAAGCATGTGTAGAGGATGAGTAGCTATTTGGGTGCTAAGTCTGGAAGTGAATGTTATGGCAGGTATAAATGATGGGTCTCAGGGTGATTGTTCACTTATACAGTCTTTGAAGGGAAGTGTTCTGGACCCAGTTGTAAGAGACATGCCACAAATCTACATGCTATTTTGGGTTACAGAGAGAAGGAGAATCTTATGTTTATTCTCTGGTTAAACAGCCAGGTGGGACTAGGATTGACAAAAATACATCCACTGAAATGTTATTTTTAACTGGAATATAGCTTAATGATCCTAATTTTTTATTTGGTAACACTTATGCATATTTTAATGAAAAAAACAGGGTTTCCTAGTTCCCCTCCCCCTTTGAAAATGTGTTTTCAGTTGGGGGATTTGAAACACGGATTTTTTTATATATGCATGGCACAGAACATTGTGAAGCAAAAATATTTTGAGGGATGAGGTGCTGAAATTGTTCAGTTTGGTTTTTTGATAGTCCCTCCCCAAACATCTTGGGGGGAATCTTTTTCCTGAATTTTTTTTAAGAACAACTTGGTTTCCAAGCAAATGTAGTAGAAACTGGTTCTGATACTGGTTTCTATCTACAGCATCTCTGAAATCAGTTGAGCCCTTTGATAAAAGAGAAGAAGTTGGCACACAATATGAGTTTTCAAGGAAAATTCAAATGCTCCTCTCCATTTTAGTGGGTAGTCCCTTCATATATATACATCTTGTTGTCAAGTGTAATAAAGCAGAGAGGAAAGTGATAGATCCTGGTCCCATTAAAACTAAGTCAGCAGGAGCTAGACAAACAGAATATTCATGTTTTGCTTAAAATAGGTCAAATTAGCAGCATGGTCTGCATCAGAGCAGAAGACTAGCACATAGGACTGCAAATTCAACATATTTTCAATCATGTATTGCTTTATCTTTATCTTCACTTAAAAGTACTCCTTATTACAGGTTCTAAATGCTCCTTGGACCGTGCCATGTTTTGTTTTTATTTGTTACTTGTTTTTTCTTCTCAATGGTGATGTTACAGCAATGTCTAGGGGTTTCATATTTTAATGCTTTCTGTTCCAAGTCAGAAAAAAGCAAATTAAAAATAGTTACAGAGAAACAAGTAAGGATAGTCTGACTTTAAAAGGGAAAGGGAAAAGAAGAATGAGAGCTATAAACGAAATGTAGACTCCACAAGTGATGTATTTAATAAAATACTCAGGCCTGGCTGATCCACAGCTACAGAAATGTGCTTCTTGAGGATGAAAGAACTGACAAAATGGGAAGGACTTAAGTCTTCAATTAGTTTAGCGATTAAGATATTCAAGTAAGTCAAAAGAACTCTGTGGCAATGTAACATCAATAATTTTGAAGCAGTATTTAGAATTAATGTAGTTCATGTTTTAGTGCATCTCCTTCCAGGCTCTGAATGTATGGGGGCCCTCTTCTTTAATACTTATGCGTGAAAATAGCTTGTACTTCTAAGAATAATCTTTTGTGTTTAATAAAAAGCAAAACCAGATCATCTAAACCCAGGAAAAGCAGGAAATCTAAACAATGTGCTTCCTATTCTTGAGGCTGTTTATGGAAAGCTGCATTTGTATGACAAAAAGCATAATTTTTTATTATATCAAACTTTTCAGATCAAATACTACTAATGCATTTCAGTTCCTCCTCCTGTTCTGTCTAACGAGTACCAGCTCGTTTACCACTTGCTGAAGCGAAGGACGGGCCAAATCTTTTATCTATGGTTTCCTTTCTTTCATTACATTGACATGGAGTGGAAGTGATCACAGTGAGAGCTCCATTCTCTGCAGACCCTGATACCCCACTCTGGCTGCTCAGGCGGTTGCCTTATCAATTTATCAGCTAGGTAAATTGGTTTTAATCATTCCAGAGCATTAGTAAAGCTTTTACTGCCAGACCAGGTATCTGTTTTTCAGTTAAGGACTTACAGATACATTTTGTCTCTCTCATTAAAGAATTCCAAAGTGTTTTTCCTGAAGCAAAAGGTTTTCTGTAGAAGTGTGTCAGTTGTTTTGGTTGCTGCTCCATCTCAGGTGTGATTTATAGATCATCTGTGTTGTAAGGAGGTTTTTGATGGAGATGCAAGACTAACTGATGTGTAATGAGGCATAAAACTAAAGAGTAGATCTTGAGAAGCAATGAAGGAAGAGAAAGAATGAGGAAATAGAACTTATTTCCAGAAAGGAAACTATCCATGTGCGAGTCAGAACCCAGTGAAACACAATAGACATTTTCATGTCTCCTGCTATAAAACACTGCGTGAGTCCTCTAGTGCAATCACAGCACAGTGACACATAGCTTTTAATCCCATGGCAAAGAGGAGTGGGACTGAAGGCTGGGGCGAAAGAAGAAATTAGGTAAATTAGATGTAATCCTTCAGGGTAGAATTTGGCAAGAATCACTGTACTTGACATCACAAAATGTAGAGGAGTATCTCAGAGACCACAATTATCCATACATTTTGTGATGTATCCTGTTCTAATCCAACAGAAGTTTAGAGAGATTAGAAAAATATGATTACCATCGATATTGCAATTTTATGGCCTTGTTTTGGATAGAATATTTCATAAGGTCTTTACATCTGCAGCAGAACGAAGAACTTATAAACAGTGCTTCATGAAAACAGCTGAAATTTTTTAAAAAGTGAATTTTCTACTTTTGGAATCCCATTCAGTTAAGTTTGAATTCTGAACTTTAGAGCACAAATTTTCTTGCAAGTTGTTTCCTGGCAGTGGAAGAAGTTGTGGAGATCCTTCACGAGTAGTTTGGAGGATAAACCCCAAATTTACAAAGGTTCCTGTCTTACAAGAGGCAACTCATTCAGCTGAGAAAAGTAATTGTCTGAGTTGCTGCAATTAAAGAAATCACCAGTGTTGGTTCTGTACTAAAGAAATGTTGCTGCAATGGGCATGCTTGCTCAGGGTTTACTGGTGTAATCCCCATTTTCCCTCTGGGGAACCAGAAGGATTTTTGAGAACACAGAAGAAATCTTTCAAGCAAAGCTACTTCACATCATATTGGAATAAAAAAACTCTCTTATCCTACAAAACGCAATGTTGTTGTATTGTGCTTTGGAGAGTCAAATAGCTTAAGGATATAGGGCTTCTTTCTTCTTCCCTTGCTGGTGTAATTCTATTGACATTTGTAATTTCTTCTGCTTTCCACCAGATTTATTTGCACTGAGTCCTTTCAGTCTCTCCTGTTTGTCAGTATGGGGCCAAGGGACAGACCTTCCTTGTCTGTTTAACAATTTTAGGCAGATTTCTGCAGCTCTGCACAGATCCACCTGGGATGGACTCAAAGTTCAGGGGGCCCTTCCCCTGCACCCTGCTGTGGTCCTAGCTGGCATACCTCCCCTGGGCCTCTCTTGGGCTAGGGCTGCAACAGACACACTTTTCTGGAACACGCTGGATGTAAATCCACATCAGAGCACAGCCACCACCTCCCTTTTCCTCCCAGACCAAGTCCTAGAGACAGGAGTGGTGTCACAGCCAGCAGTTCCCACAGAGACATGCCATTGAACAATAAAGAGCTGCACACTCTAATGATGATTAATTACATTTTCTCCTATCTTTCTATCAATTAACTGGAAATGTTTCTTTGTTTTAATAATTGTCTTTTGGTAAATAAATGTGTAAACACTACTTAAAGCATTTTGGGGTCTAATTATACTTATCTGAAAGTTAACAGATTCAAGATGTGATTTGTGTTTTAATTGTTTTAAATTATGGTAAAACATGGTGTAGGGTACTGATGTTCTGAACAGCTGATCTCTGTTATGAGACAATGAGGAACTACAAATGATTCTCTCTCAAACCAAGCTGCTTGTGAAGCAAAATTCTGTCCTGAGCCTGGGTTCATGTTGAGGCTTAAAATCTGGTCAAACCAGCAACTCACCGATCTGAGCTACTCAGCCAGTTTTGAAAAACAGCTTAAAGACTCCAGGGCCCAGCTGTGAGTAGTGGGGAATGTCATCACAGTCCTGGCACCCCCACACTGTGCTCAGGTGCTGAGGGTGCAGAGCCAGAACAGCAGTGCCGGACAGGATTCCAGTCTGGTTCAGTCCCACTTGCAGTGACAGGGATCATGGATAACTCACGTGCCATGCCTGACCCCAGGGCAAGGGAGATCACTGCTAAATCCCCGTGATCTAAATGTATCAGGCTTTTGGACTCCCTTACCTTATACTCTTTCATCTCTCTGCCCTCTCTAATAGCAGAGGAGCCCCGTGTCACTGTGGTTTGTTATTCTCATTAGCTCCCATTAGCTGTAACACTGGGGGCCTCTGTCCAGTTCAGACAGGGGCTGTGGCCAGCCCTAACAAAGATAAGGTGCAGCCCGAGGCTGGCGAGGGGCAGTGGGTAGAACAGCCATGACCTCCAGAGCAAAGGGAGGGACTGGGGGGAGAAAGCAGTGTCAGCAGCAGAGCCTGCAGCACCCCAGCACCTTCCTGGGTGGCTGGGAAGCACTGTGGCAGAGGTGAGGGGCCAGGAGGGATCAGATGGAGGAGGACATGATGGTGTCTTCATACTGGTGTCATGATGCTCTTGTATTGCTCCTTCTGTGCTGCCGCGGAGCCGGCGTGAATCTTGCACGAGGAATGATGGTGCCTGTTCGTCCATCCCCTGTGACCATCCCCTTCTGGGATGCAAAAGGCTGGACCTCATTTCTGATCCACAAACACACAGTGTGTCCGTGGACCTCTTAGGTTATCGGGCCTCTGTCCTAATTTCCCTTTCTCTAAAACAAGGGTAATATTTCCGCCATTCAGAAAGATGTTAGAAGGTTAAAATCACAAATCTTGAGAGGGGATCAGGCAACACAGGGTAAGGACAGCAATATAAATAAAGAAAGCAGTTCTCCTCTATTTTTAATCTACTCAAAATTTATCTGTGGGCTTTTTTCTCAGTTAGACTGTTTTTAAAATACAAGGGGGAAAGCAGGAAAGAATGAAAAATCCTCCCACACATGCAAACAGAATTTGCATTTGACTGCATTAAAATTTTTCTTAAATTGCAATTAAGCAATAAATCTTCACCAGTTGCAAAAATAAAGAGAGTGGGATGGGGGAAATTTATTAGATAATGTAATCTTTCAGGCATTTTTTAATTTCCTTCTCAGATCTAGAATATCAGTTCGAGTCCCAGGTAAAATGGGATTCGAGTTTTCAGCCACAAGTTGTGACTCAAAGTGCTTAGCTAAATTAAACAGAACAGATGTGAAAAATAAGATGAGAGCTATGCATATAGCTCTCAAACAGCTGTCCCACCCTCCCCTCCATTGAAGAGCCTGGCCTAATTCCCCTTTGTTGACTAAAGTCTGCAATTCGATCCTAAAAGCTTGTCAGAATTAAGTACAATGCTTAATATAAGTTTACATTTTAACTGTTTTTCTTTGATATTTGACAAGGACATGGGAAGTAGCTCCAGAACTTTCTCCTGGGCCAATTTGCTCAAGGTTGCTGTGAATCACGCTTCCCCTTGGGCTGCTTGCTCCAGGGACTGCACTTGAGACCTGGCACCTGTTAGCCACCAGAGCAATTAATAATTAATTAAACAAATAGCCCCTTTACATGTCACTGTGAAATCAAAGCTTCAGCATAAAAAAGGAATCCTACCTTTTAGGTTTCCAGAAGTAACCTCTGCCCCAACACTTGTGCAGTATGTGGAGGAGCAGATATTTGCCTTTTCCTCAGAGCAGTGACTTTTTCCAACAGATTAAAAAACAAAAGGAAAGAAAAGGAAGGTCAGCCTTGTTAAATCCTTTCTAGTAAACACCACTCCACTGTAACGATGTCAGCCAGTATCTGAACATTTAACAGCTAAAGAGAAAAAGAAATCCTAGACACTTTTCTGGAAAGGGGGATCAGTGGAGCCTTTCAGCTTACATTTCTCTGTGCACCTTCCAGGATGGAGTATAGCTTGTCTTACTGCTAGTATTCTGGTTTCAGAGATGACAAGTGCATCATTGCTTTTTTTAACCGTTTTGTCTCTTTCTTATTTTTTTCTTCCCCTCCCCTCCATCTTTTTTTTCTTTTTCCTTTTTCTCCCCCCAAAAGGTACCTGCACATTAAGAAGATAAGTGAACTTCAAAGGGCTAAATACCAATCAGAAGATGGAAGATGGCCACACATAAAGCTATGCTGCTTCTGCAAACCCCTTTAGTAGCCAGACAAGGTCACTGATCAGGGTAATTTGCAGGAAAAGTCAATTTCTCAAGTACCCAAGGCAGGTGTTGTGCCATTCTGTGACAATTTACTGAAACTAAATTGAGGAAGTTGAAAAAAGCAAAGGTCATGAACCATGGGAGAAAGGAGGGAAGCAAAGTCTCTTTGACTGTATTTTTAACTCCTTTTCAACCAAAGCATATTTACAAATTACTGAGCCTGTTTCCACTTAAAAAAAAATCCCACTTGTGTAACTTAGCCGTGTTTATGAAAAACCGGGCTAAAACCTGGCTGCACAATGAGGAACTTTGAAGAGTGGTTAAGGAAAACACGGAGTGACTCATGGAGAACTCTTAGCAGACTAAAGGGGAAAAGCAGAAGGTATTTTTCATTCTGAGAATATTTCTGAGTCTTTGTGACAACAAAAAGCTGTATGAAAGTAGACAGGATGGAAGTGAAAAGATAAAAACCTCTGAGACGTTTCAAGTAAGCCTCTGAAATGAGTGCAGAAGGACAGAAAAGCATCTGGTGTCTCAAGAGATACCTCGAGTCTCTTGTGTGAAGCCGAGTCTCAGCTTCAGGTGCACCCCAAAATGCACAGGAGGCAGAAATAGGAGTGGAGAAGTGCAGGCTCTGCCTCAGCAAACTTCCATGCCAAAACAGTGTCATTGACCTGGCATGCTGAAGAGAGAAATCCAAGACCTGTTGGGCTGAGTGAGGTTTGGATGAGAAATGAATAGATTGCAATCTTATTTCCTTCTCCTGTCAGCACAGGTTATGTGCTGGTGACCCCTTACAGTGCAGGAGATGTTTGGGTGCCAGTAGGAGTGTTTGTGCTGGCTGGCAGTAGTGTGGAACACCCAGTCAACCCCAAATCCAAGTCATCCACCAAGAAGGGGCAAAACTAAACCAAACCAAATCTCACCAATGCTTTATCCCCTTTACTCCCATATGAACAAATAGTTGTAGTAACTCTGTTGGTAACACAAACACACTTGTAGCTCTTCTTCCTATTCCCTATTACAAGATTTTTAATTTTATGATACATTTTCACGGGTCATTTCTGGTGCTTAGCTGTGTCTCTGGCCATGAAGCCTGGGAAGATTACAAGGCAGCAAAAGCCCTACTTGGAATAAGTAGACAAGGAGGAAATAGGGAAATAGTTGCTGATGTATTCCTGTTACACCTACACAGGTTGAAACCAAGTGAAATTTGTTGATAGAGTTCATATGTGTACATTCGACAGAAGAGCTGGACTTCCATGTGAATGTAAATAATTAGAAAAGGTTTTTGACTGGGACTCCCAAAAGGCAACTTGTTTGTTTCAATTTCTGGTTTTTATTGAGCAGCCTTTACCCCTTTTCCTCCAAGCTCCAGCTGCACTGCTGTTCTGGGCATGCAATGAAGACCAGCAAAAGCCATCTTCTCTCTACATTCTTCTCAGAAATGGTCTGTGGTTTGGCATGTATTGAGCTGGGAGGGACTGGCCCATTTCTGGACTTTGTTTCTCTCCCACAATACAGAAGGCTCAGTAGAAAGATTCATTTAAATACAAAGAGGATATAATTAGCTGCCCAAATTACTCCAGCCCTGCTGCTACCTCACTTCAGCTGACTAAAGATCTCTTTATGACACCAGGAGGTTTTATGTGTTTGGGCTATTCCCAAGTGCTGCTGGTCATATCAGTTTTTGGTCAGATCTTCTAGAAATACAATCTGTGAGTTCCTTGTAAGTACAGGACTATTTTTATTTAGCTGTTTCAGGGCCCCATTGCCTGAAAACCAATCCAGTTGTTTAACTTTGACGAAAAGAGCCCTAATCTCTCTTACTTCTATCCCATGCCTTTTACATCCTGAGACTGGAAACAATCTATATCCTAAACACTCCAAGTTTCAGGAATGTTAAATAAGAAGGCTCTATCTGCAGTGGGCAGGAGGACGTGAGTTAGTTAGTCAGGCAAATAAACAAACACAGTAAAACACACAAATAAAGCCACCACACCTGCAAGAATGTTAGATATGTTAAAAGGGGTTGCATCCCTAGGCGAGCTACACTGGTTCACTTTTCATCACCAATGACCATGTTACACATGCAGCTGGTGACATTACTTAGCCTCCAGCAAGGTCAGAGCACGCTGTGGAGGGAACAGAGAAAGAACTGTTCCCCTGTTTGTAGCAAAAACATGGTCAGAAGTGATTTGAACTCCAGCTGCAACTCAGCCTGCTTGATGATATCGAAGCAATACTGCTGCTGAGGGCTGGCTTCCCTTTCTTGTGGAAGCATCTCGTTTCCACAAGGCCACCTTTAAAACAAAGATAGGTTTAAAGTATCTTTTTATCTCATGCAGTTTGTTTTTAAAAGCCTCCCTAAAGTGAATTATAGGGAAATGAGTAATCAGTAATGGATTACAATAGACGTTTCTGTTGTACTTTATAGGCATTGAAATGAAGTTATCTGGTTGTATCGCAAACTGCATTTAGAGGGCCAGATTTTGAGGATGCTTAGCAGCATGTGGTTCACTCTGGTGCTTACTGGGGCTATCAGAAATGCCCATACAACTATATACACATTACATGAAGGACATGAGCCTGTTTGTTAACTCATCTGAGCACATTTAGTATTTGGAAAAAATGTTTAAGAACACTGTGATAATAATCAAAGCAATTCCTCAAGAACGAGAGAATTGAAAGAACTAAAATGCAGACTGATGTGTCACAACTCTTTATATGAAATGAAATACACCATACACTGCATGTCTTTAATGAAGAACTTAACATTTATTTGATTCCATTGATGGGGTTGCATAGGAATTCTTTAGCAAGTTAGTCATATTGCCTGGTTGGTAGATTTAATCAAAGGCACCACCTGAAAACCATGGTTCATTCTGAAAAACTTCAAGTTTTACCAATTGCTAAAGGGGTTAATAGAGGCTGTGCATGAGGAAGATAACCTAGGTTTAAAAAAACTATAGTCATCATTGTTCATTTATTCTCTTTATTGAGGTAATTTAATTATCATATAGACACAAACATTTGCTCCCATGCTGGGCTCTTCACATCTGTTAGTAGAGATTTGATTAGGTCTACACAAATGTGCTAGATTATACCATCTAGTTGGTGAAATTCAAGCCACCTGGATATTTTAGCAACATCAATAAGAATAATTCTCTTTTTCCAAATCAGTAAATCCAAGATATATTAAAAAGAATTAATTAATGAGTACCAGATAGGCAAAACAAACATTTGACAATGAATCATATTATCAAAGGTTTTGTGGGAGATCCCTCTCAGCTTATGTTTAGATGTCAAATTATATTACCAAAACTAAACAATCTGTTAAACCGATCTCTTAATGCAATAAGTCTCAGCACCACACTCTCTTTTTTCCCAAAGTCCTTCATGAATGCAGTGCAGCATTTAAGGACAACAGTACTTAAAGCACCAGCAATAATGTTACATTAACAAATCATTAGTATGAAATAGCTGACTCCTAATATTTTTATTGCCATTAAGGTTTCCCTTTTTTTTTTTTTTTTCCAAGTCATGTAGGACCTGATGATGAAAACTGCTAATCACCCAAGGAGCCATTATGTGTGTGAGCCACGCCAGGGTGACTGCATATGAGCATTAACACCCAGGGCGTGCAGTTCTGGGTTATGCTTTTAGAAAGTGAATGACCCAAAAGACTCACAGGAATTTGTAGTGAATACAGCTGTTAAGATGACATACAATTATATTAAATATAAAGAGAGGGGAGAGAAAACAGCTGTTGTCCTCTGGAGGACTTATCTCAAAGTTAGGTTAGGAACTTACACAGATGTGACATTCTTTTGTTGGGTTTTGGGTGGTTTTTTCCCTTTCTCCAGGAGGAAGCTGCAGAAATTAATATAGGTAGGAGTAGAACACTTTTTAAAGAAAGAGCTTCTAGCCTTCAATCTGGAAGTGTTTATGAAAATTCATTACTTTGTCACTGAAATATTTGTGCAAACATACAGTTATTTGAATTAACTTTTCGCAAGTGCTCCAGGCTGCAAGAGGAGAAACACAGAGTAGCCAAAGTGGCAAGTGAGAGCAGTTCCTGGATTCCAAGAAACGTGTTCAGTGTGAATGTCTGTGCAAGTGCACATTAATTCAGTGTCCTGTGTGGCTGATAGCAGACATCTAAAATGGGGAAGGTAACACTCATTGGTTTTGGTCTTTGCTTTATGAAGCAAAATCAAGCAGAGTTCAGCTTTTTGAATGAAGAGCTGTCTCTCTGGATGGGAGGTTGATGACCTTAGTCAATCCAGGGGAAACAAGACAGTCCCATGTCAGACTGGGTGCTGCCTCCATCCTGCCTTCCAGAGGACTCTGTCTTTGTTTGACACTGTTCTTCCAGACGTAGGACTGGAAAGCCAGAGAAGAGGTGATGTTTCTGACACATCCATGCTCTCTGCTCATGAGTCCCACCAGATTTCATGACAGTTCAGGTGTTGTGGTGGCACCACAGGAACAGACCCAAAGGATTTTGGTAACCTAAGAAAAGTGTTTATCTAGGTACAGTCTTGTCAGAAGTGGTGTTAAGGCTTATATTATAACATGTCACTGCAAGAGCAAGCTGGACTAAAAGCTTTCTAAATCCATATAATTGTACTTAATTGTTTACATAATAAAATAATTCTTAATAGAGAACAATTGAATGGTGATGATTCAGTCACAAGAATTTGCTTCTAAATCTCCAAACTAGCCTCCTCTGGGAAGATTCATTACCAGCAGGATATGTATTCACTCTGAGGTAGTTAGATGCCTATGAAATACACCCAGTACATAAACATGCCTACTGCAGAAAGCCATGGGATGGCAAACCCATCCCACCACAGCCTCAAGAACCCTGCAGAGAATTACCGGGATTATTTTGGCCTATTTATTCCATTGCATATAAAAGAAATTAGCGTCATTGTTGTGAATCCACGGGTTATGAAGAGATTACTGGAGAGGCACCAGAGATAGTCATGGCACTGAAGCTGAGACCGAAGCTATATTTTTGTTATTGACGAGGTTCATTTCAGGAAAAGGGGTAGACTTATGGACAATGATTTATGTTCTTGGTATTCTCCTGAGAACAGGCTGGGGCAGAGAACAATCAACTTTCTGCTGATTTTCTGAGAACTTCTTAGAAAGTGATTGCTGTTTTGAAAAGTAGCAGGTTTTTCTTATGTTTTCAGTATTACAATAAGAGATATGTATTTGGTGGGTATTTCACAGATTCTATTTCAAGTCAATACTAACATTTTAATTATTTCAGTGCCTGAGACTGTGCTGAATTCTTGTATCAAAACTGGCCCGAAGAATTCTTTTTAATTCATTAATTCCACAACAGAACTGGCTGCAGGGCTTAAGGTCCACGAAACCACTGGAGCTTTGTGGCACTACTTCTTTTCCCACTTCCATTACAGCCTGGATATGACTTGAAATCATATCTTATTAGCTTGAGTGAGAATTACATGAGGAACAGTGTTATAACAGGACTCAGCAATGAAAAGGCAGTTCCTCCAGGGCACTTACAGTGTCTTGTTTTACAATATATGATAGCAAAGCCATTCTGTGTTGTGAGCAGGTGGTTTTCCCATCCAGTTTGACACAGCAGTCTGCAGGTGTTGTGTGTGATCATACGTGCTTCCTTCCTCAGGCATGTCCAGAACTGTAATTCCAGTAGTAGTAGTAGTAGTAGTAGTAGAAATAATAATAATAATACTAATAATAATAGTAATGGGGAAATCCACAGTTCAACGATTTTTTTTCCAAGTAAGACTTTGTAAAAAATTTTCTGCAGGGACTTTTATCTGTAGGATTTTCCTCTGTATTCTGATGACAAATACATCCCTATTCCTGCTCTCCCTACTTGAGCACATCCCAGCACAGTCAAGGTGCATCTTCCAAAGTGAAATGCTGATACAGATGCAGCTCCTTTTGCGAGATCCTAATTCTTGCTCATAGGACATGTTGCATTGGAATAAATTATGCCAAGTGGTTGGAGATTACTTTATATGTAATTTAGTGAAGTAAAATAAGGAAAAATGGGAACTAGGAGATGGACAGTAAAACAACTGAGAAGTTGAAAAGGTACCCTTTACAACAAGGAATGGGTTGGAAAAGGCACTGCTTTAAAGGACTGTATTCATTGCTAAACAGACCCACAAAAAATATAGCAAAACCCCATGAACTGGAATTTCTCCCACGCTTGAACCCAGAAACATAAGATCTGATGGATCAGACCTCTGTTATGCTTCAGAAGGCAAAAATTAAAGTGTGGACATCGTTAAACTGTAGTCAGGCCTGCAGCAGGCAGTTCAGTGTTCCTGGAGCTGGGCAGAGCTCCTGCATGTGCTCAGGGACACATTGCAGCACCAGGAATGGGACCAAGGCCCATACGTGACAGTGGAAACTTTGCACAGAGAAGGCTCAGCACCTGTGCTTTAACACAGTATTGTTAATCAGAGCTGCTGCAGGAATATTAAAATGAAAATGGTCCAGTTAGAATGCTTACTTTTCTAGATCTGTCTCAGAGAAACACTGCTGTGAGTTTGCCTTGTACACTGATAAACCATCCTGTTAATAAAAAGTTTGCTGATTGTCTAAAGCAAATAGGTCGTTCATGGGAGCATCAGAATGTCTGGAATATCTTTAAATGGGCTACATATTGAATTCTATAAATGTTCAGCTCCCTGATTACTGAGGATCAAAGGCAAAAAGAACTGATTGATACTGAGCCCTTAAAAATCAATTCTTTAGGAAAAAGCTTGCCCTTATTTAGTGTTTTGGAACAATAAATGATGAAGTGATTTCAGCTGTAAGAGACACATTGTGGGCAGCTGCTGGTCGTGAGTTCAGGCTTGTGTTATTATTAAGAGGTAACAACAGCACAGATCTTAATTGAGAAATAACTGGTCATGATAAAAGAGAAGTTTCTATGAAAAACTGTAGTAAGGGTAAGGCTGTTTACCAAACAGACCACACCTAACCAGCATCTTGGATTCATTCTCCATTCCAAATAGCTTGGATGTTTCACACAACATGTTTATCCAAAGGATGGATCCATCTTAAATATCTTTTATGTTTTTAACTACTTTAAAAAGTAAGCTTGAGAAGGCCTTAGCTATCTTGATAGTAATCTACAAAGACAGAAAATAGGCCTTATTGCCAGTTTGTGGTTAATCATGGTAAACTCCTATATGCAATTTACTCCTGCCCATAATTGAAAAGAGAGTTTTGCTTGAATGTGCATTACATTACATGGGGTTACATCCCATGCAGTGACATGGCATTGTGTAATTTCATACAACCAGATCAAATGTGACATGTTTTTTCAATGTATTCGAAAAGAACACAGGGGTATATTCTGGTAGAAAATGTATTTGCAGAGGACCCAGTTCAACAAGAGTAGTTGATGCCAAACCCAGCCTCTAATGGAAATGCTAATCGCCATGTTTTTCTGCAGCTCTTGCAGAAGCAAATCCAGAGTATCTTTTAATTGGGAGTCTTTCTTTATGGTCTTCAGATGTTTATAAATATGCACAACCTAATCTGATTAGGGCCAGACTCTACATGCTGCCTGCTCTGACAAAAAGGGAGAAAGTTCTTGCCTGCAGCTTGTGAATTCTGTTCCATTCTATGTCTCTTCTGGTATTAGAGTAGCTGAGCATTTTTAATAAAGCATTAAACAGCAGCCAATTCTTTGTTCCTCCATTTGTCTGTCGGAGAAGTTAGTGTGTGCAGTAGTAAGTGGGTAAAGCTAATAGGAAAATCTTTGAGGGAACACCTCTCTCTTTTTTTTCAACTTCAGTTGAAATAAAAACATTTGATGCAATGATATCAATTTTAAGGAGAATATGGAGCAGAAGGAAAAAGTAAGAGGGGATTCTTACAAAGCTTGCAATGCATAAGCTTTCATTTTTGAAGTGGAGATCTTTTAAATTTAAGCTGCTTTTGGTATTGCAATAACCAAACTAAAATTTTTCAATGTAGGTGAATATAATATTTCAGTTGGTTAAAGGAAAGCTATGAGGAACTTCTAATTTTTCTGTCTTTCATCCCACATCTGAATTTAATCATATTTTAAAGTAGCATATTCCTTCATGAAACAGAATGTCTATCCTCCACACAGGTTCTGCCTGGGGAATTTCACTTACTGCTAAGCAGCTCTGGGCAATATTAAAATTGCCTAACTAACTTCCACATAGGTCTCAGATCTGTTGCTTGGCTCCTTGCCTTCTGAACTGGCTAGCCAGTAGGAAACAGTAGACTTAGAATATGAGTTTAAATTTGGGCTGTCTGGATACATCCTTCCATCCCTTTTATAAGATTCAATCTGTGGCTCACTTACACTGACTATTATTAAGTCCTGTAACAGCTTCCAAATGAAACTTAGGCTTGTCTGGTTTAATGTCATCTTATGAAACAAAAAGGGCACATCGTTAGGTGTCTATATGTGGTTTGGGATCTCTTTCCACCTCCTCACTTCTTCTTCCCAAGAGGTACATAACATGACCAAGGGTTGGTGGTGAAAGCATAAAAATTCATCACTTGTTCACAGCGTGGAAGTCAAGAAAGAATGAATGGTCAGGAAGACAATTTTTTAGTGTAAGGTAATGCTGACCTTTGCAGGAATAATTTGTGCCCTTCAGCATCTGCAGCTGTGTAATAGTCACCAGGGAGCTGTCTGACTCTGAACATATATATATATATTTTACAAAGTGTCAGCCAAGTCGGAGCTCCAAATGCAAAATGTATCGCTCAGGAACACTGGGAGGATTTGTCTCTGCCTCTGAAAAGCAGTGGTGTAGGGAGCAGTTAGAGGTACAGATACAATTGGAACATTTCCCTATTCTGATGAGGACAGGCTCTTTGCAATGCTGCTCAAGTTGGGGAAGAGAAAATTGCTCCATTTCACTCAGATCTGCATCTGCAATTTCACAAGAAGGATAGGGTGTCTGAAGAGAAATGTGCTGAGAAGCTTCTAGAGGAAATACTTAAGTTTTCACCCAAGACAAATAAATTTGGCAGAAATAAATGATGTTACTGTGTGATATAAACAGATAATGGTATTGCCTTGTAAATCTTTATTAGGGAGATAAAACAGCCATTACAGCATTATAAATGAACAGAAACACCTGTCTATAAAATTCAGTAGTGTTTCTACAGATTGAGACATGTCCAGTGGTGTTATTTTGCTCCTTTGTGGCTTTCAGCATCCTCACCCCTGTCTTTCAGAGCTGTACCCCAGCCTGGATTTTGGCATGGCACCCCTTGGTGTCCATTGCTGAGTTTGGCACCTGGATACAAAGGAACCACTGAAACTCTAAACACAGCAGAAAATTAGTAGAAGTGACATGTAATGGGATGCATGTCTTTTGAAACAGTTGTTTTCTTTCTTGAAAGTCACCTGTCTGTGGAAAGTCAACAGAAGTCTATGCGTGATTTAAATGCTTCTTAAGCCTTGCAATAATAGTAGTGAGACTTAAGCAGAGCACAAAAATCATGCATGCCTGACTGTACAGAGCTGCCTCTTTGCCTCAAGAGTCACTGTACAGTTTGAGACAGGAAAAGAGGTGGAGAATCACAGCAGAATTGGTGGTTGCTCATCAAGTGCAAAGCTATGACTCTTCTGTTCCACCCAGAAAAAATAATGAGACATAGAAGTGTCATTTCTCCATCACCCGTGTAATTCAGGCTTGTCAGACTTTCTATTGACTCAACACTAACCATTTCAGGAGGATTCCAGTTCAAACACCCTTTCGGAAACTCCATGACTTTCTTATGGTGTGCCTTACCACTTACTCAATCTTGTGATCCCTTTTTAAGTATCTTCAGATTATCCAAGGAAAATTAGTGTTACATTAGCACAATCATGAGTACATTAAAAGCTGTAATGTTTCCTATTTGCAAATGCATTGGAAAAATTATCAAGGCAGATAATTATGTACATCCTTACAAAGGCACCATGATTATTCAAAATCCCATGTCAGGTCCCAGTTGTGGCTTTTGAGTGAGTATGAGCAGATCCATAGCTGCTGTATGACTCCACTGAAATGAAGGAAGAACTATCTCCTACTTAATTTTGTAGGCATAAAAATATTAATTTCCTCATGCAAGGCAAAAAAGATCACTGAATTAAGGGTATAATACCTTCACATGAAACTCAGTCTCCCGGGTTCACAAGAAGAGATGTGCACCCATGTTAAGGGCAGAATCTGGCCACCCATATAAACACAATTCAATATAAATACTAAAGCGTGGCTTTCTCTTCCCTTGATTGTTCTAGTGAGACCAAAAAAATCATCAGAAGGTGCATCACTCTTGCAGCTGATACTTGCCAAGACATGAAAAATGGGGGATGGCCTGTGAAATAAGACGCAATGGGAATAAGAGTGAAAACAAAGGAATTGTTCAAAAATACTAGATGCTATTGCATGATAATGGAAAATGCCAAAACCTACAAATGTTGCATCTGGATTGCTGTCTGCCGTTGTTTGGAAATTCTTATGTGTGCTTAAAGTGGAAATTAATGAAGATAAAATTGAAACACTTGTAATGTAAAATATTACATGCTTTCTCATAGGATTGAGACATAGCACTCAAGAGGATTAGCTTATAAAAAGTCAGATAATCCTCACTGGTGGGATAAATATAACTTATAGAAATTCCTGAAGCATGCTCTCCAGAAGCATTTCACTAAAATTAATTTAGCAATAATATTATAATTCCTTTAGTCATATTTTTCAGAAGTTGTTAAAGATCCATCCAAGTCATAGAAAGCATTATTTTCTAATGTACCTAAAGGTATTTACTCCCTCAATAACATTAGGTTCCTGCTTGCAATTTTGCTCATCCCAGCAGAATTGTGATGGGAGTAGTAAGCAAATAAGATTTTGTGCTAGAAGTCTTCTTGTGACCTATTCAGTGGCTAGAATAGAGAGGTAAATATACAGATTTCTTCGGGGTTTTTTGTGGAGGAAAGAGAGTGCAGCACGTGGGAAATGGGGTTTGGCTGCCGTTTGCAGTGTGTTCTCTTTCTGGGATGTCTCGGTGGAGAATGGGACAGAGATTCTCAGCTGGAGAAAGAGGATTCTGCCTGGGACTGACAGCTCCTGTCCTGTTATCCATTAAGGCTAAGTGAGTAGGCAAGCTGATTAGTTTAAAATTGAAGAAGCCCCCAAAGTTGAGAAATTAATCAGGAAAACATCTGGGGAAATTTATGAGAAACAGAGGGAAATCTTTCTGCCTTCCTTAAAAGCAGTCCTGGGAAGAACTGATGGTACCAGAGAGCAGCGAGGGTGAACTCCAAGAGTAGAAATCACAAAAGGAATCCCCACAGCAGCTGGGTGACACATTGCCTTGGGGTGGGCAAGGCTGGGAAAAACAATTCCTGCAAGTGTCACTTGATGGGACTCATTAAATAATGAATAGGTCTCCAGAGCGGTGGTGATGCAGGAAGCAGAGATGGAGTTCAGGTGAGGATTCAAAGCCATGTTGGAGAAGGGAGCAAAGAAAAAGCAGCTTAAAATTTAAAGACAGTCATTAGAAGTCTGAAGGTACACAGAAGCACATAATTTAAGGTGATGAAAAATTGGCTGCTGATTAAGGGATGTAGTCAGGATGAGGGTTTGTTTGGTAAAGAGAAGTGGTCAGGAACAAAAGAAGGAGTAATGAAACATGGGACAGGGAAAAGAAAGAAAGATAAGACCAGAACCTAGAACTGGGGAAATGCTGAGGTGAGATAAGGCAACTGAGAGAGATAATAGAAGAAATGACTATTTTGGTGAAATAAGGGAAAAAAAAAACAAAAAAACCACAAACTGAAAAAATGGATAAAATGGAGTTCTTTGAGGAACAGTTTGGATCAGTCAGGTCTGGATGTTGAGCACACACTGTAGAAGAACTAGGTTTGGACAGCAAGAAATAACTTTAATGTTCACTTAGCAGTACCAGGAATGGACAAAATGGATGAACTTGAGAAGCTGGAGCAGTTTGTAGAACCGAATAAAATATAATTAGACAATAGGGCACCAATCTTTGCCTATTTATTACTGAAATTCTTATATGTTTAATTCTATCCCATGGCCCAGATTCCTTAGCTGTCAAGTGAATACAGGTATTCCAAACAACGGCAAAATAAAAGTATTTATAATGACTCCCAACAGTCCCATGCAATTATTTTATTATTTGTCTGTTCACTTACAACATGACAACATTGCCTTTGTGGGGAGTCAGTGGGCTGAAGAAAATATTTTATGTGGTGTAAAATAATTGCATGTAGGCAAAGGATTCATATTTTTTCCTCCAAGCTATAATGGCACTCTTCTAGCTCTGTAAAAACTTCTGTCTCTTTTTAGGCAAACCTCTTCCTGAGGCTGAGGAGTGAATCCCACAACTGAGTCAATATTTTATTTTCATATATCACCACTAGCACTGTAATACAAAGTTTTCAAGGTAAATAGCTTCAGAAATTGCAATTGTGATACCCAAATGTATTGGAGTCAGACTGTGCAGTGCAGAATCAAAAGTAAATAGTGAATCCTGAAGTGCTTTGGGTTTTTCTACTTGCTGTAATTTTGGTTTGACAGCTCTGGGTAAGCAGAAACCAGAGGTGCCAAGAGACAGTGTACTTCAGCCTTAACAGAGATGCTGAGCCTTGCAAGGGGGAGTATCACTCATTTTCCCATGAATAGTTAGAGTCTGGGACTTGTCTGGAGGAGCAGGATAGAGATTCAACCAGCAGCCATAGGAGATGAAAGACTCTCCAATTAAATCCAGGACAAAGGGTAATCTGTGTTTAGCTTAAAACAACAGCAGTTTTCTCCTTTTGGAATCTGAAGGAATACAATATTAGATATGGTATATAAGTGCTAACCCTCATGCAGATATCATGGTATAGTACAAATCCATCTTTGGCACTTGGATAAATGACTTAATTTTCAGAGAGGTTGGAACACCAATTTTTTCCCCCCTCTAAGTTCAGCACAGGTCACTGGGTAAAGCTGAAGACCTTGCAGAAGGTTCTGTCCTGGAAAAGCCACGCTGTGTCTCAGGGCCATCTGCCTTTGGCACGGCAGTGGGGACACAGAGTGGGTGGCACAAAGCAGAGGTGGGATGCCAAAGCCTTGCTTGGTGCAATTGCAATCCACACTCCAGCAGGCACACAGTGCCAGAAGGGCCAGTGCTTTGTGTGCAGGGTGAAATGGGTTTTGAGGGAGGTGGGGTTTTAAAAGAGAAGGAAGGTACAGTGAGTGGTGTCCTGTGGGCTCACGGAAAGTTCCGTGGCATTGCAACACTGCAGGAGCAGCATCAGCCTGATTCTCAGAGGCTCAGTGCAGTTAATGAAACAGAAAAACACCCCAGTATGCAATGACTAAACCCTTAATTACCTCTCTGAATGATGGAGAGAGTCTAAAATCTGATAAATATGTTTAATTGCCGGCAATTACAAAAAAAGAAGTTTAAAAAAACTTTTTGAAACACAGCGGCTATTTTGCAATATTGTTTCAACACAGTAATAACTTCACTTCTCTTAGGAAGTGGTTGACAGGAAATTTCTTCCACTACTTTTAGTGAAGCAGGATTAGGCCCAGTGTTGCAAGGAATGGACACCTTCAGCAGAAACACAGTGTGGGATTGGTGAGAGTGCCATGCTTGGAAGCATTTCTTTCATCCATCTCTTTGGTTAAGGAGATCCCTGTTCGTAAGATGTGGCTTTTCTTTGAAAATGAGCTCTCCCATAGAATTGTGGCCTGTATTTACAGATAAAAGCAATCCCCTGAGCCTCAGTAGGATTTCTTGCAGGTGACTAAATAGCCATGGTTCTCATATTGCTCCCAAAATTCTATAGTCCTCTGTTTATTTTTACTTAATTTCTTATGAGAAAATTTATGAAACTTGTTACAAAATTGTCTTTGTAAATTATTGGCAAAATTTGAAAGAGGAATAAGGTTTTCACTGATATCTGTGTTCAGTGAGAGTAATAGTATTAAAAAGATGGTGTTTCCTATAAAATTGGCAAAAGCAGAAGAAAAATAATCCCCCCCGGCTGATTTAATATGTGTTGCTGAGCCATTGATTCAATGTCCCTAAAGTCTGATTGATAATGTAACCTACCAAAATCACATAGTATGCCATCTAAAAGTGCATCTAATCTTACTGAAACCAGATACAATGGATTTAGAACATGGCTGGAAAGTTCAGGGATTACTCAGGAGAGGGAATGAAGCATCAGCTAGTGCCATGACTTTGGGCTGTACTTGAAAGAAGAGGTTTGTTGGGGACTCAAATTGTTCTATGCCTGATTACGTGAAAAATAGATTTTGTACTAGGCATAACCAGCCTGTCTTAGGTGTTTTCTATATTGCCATACTCAAGCATCATCTGAGAACCTCAACATCTTCTATATATTTAGTATTTCAATGAATTGGGAAAGAACTGTTATCTCCACATGAGATTGGAGGAAAAGGTTCTGTAATGATGAATTTACAGATGGAGAGGAAAGGCATCAAGAGACTGAGTAATATACTGGAATCTGGAGCAGAGGAAAGAAGTGAATCCAGGTGTCCCTGCTCTCTCACCTCTCCTTCCTCTTACACCTGCATTCTGCTGGGAGGTGAAATTCATCCTGCTGCAACAACAGCACCAAGCATCTGAAACCCTTGAGCTGTTTGGGAATTCAGTCTGCTGCCTCTGCCCTGCTTCCTTCCTGTAGATCAAACCCATCCTCAGTAAAAACCTGACATGCAGCCACAGCAAGGGAAGATTTTTGCAGATAGCTTTTCAGATGAAGGCTAATGTTTACAAAGGTATGAGACCCTGCTCTGAAATGCAGTTAGTTGACGCATCCTAGCTAAGCTCGGTGGGTCATCTGGTCTCTAAAGCCCTTCACCTGGCTGTCAGGTCTTTAAAAAATAGCAGGACCCCAGTGGCTGGGTACAATTACAGGGAGAGGGATATTGAAAGCTTGAGTAGGAGAGAATGCAGTTTGTCAGGTGTTACTCTGGAGAGTCTGCAAAGTCCTTGGCAAACAGAGGAAAGGGGATGTGTCTGATGAGGTGAATTTGTTTTAGGTATTTTGTTCTAGGAAGAAATAAAGCTGGAAGCCTGAAGAGAAGGGGGTTGAAGAAAGCTAGAGCAGGTTGCTGAGTGTGTGCCTGAGCTGCTTGTGGGGCTGCACCTGTATGGAGGGAGCTCCCAGAGATCCACAGGTGAGGGAAAAAGCAGGCTATGGCTGTGGGAACAATTGGCTGGGGCTGCAGTGGGACATTTAACATGAAGCTGTTACATTTTGATGTGATATATAAGCTATTTAGTATGTTATACTTTTGGATGTGATGCTGATAAAATGTTTGTGTTTGCTTGTGCTTTTATAAGGGAGAAAAAGACTTTGTTAAATTTTCCACAAGGAACCATTACTCTGAGCTCAGTATTTCTAACTTCCACAGATGAGATGACAATCTGCATGTGCCACCTCACTTTTAATTAAAAAAATCACTCATTAGGAAGCCAAAAGCTTGTCTAGTGAGAGGAGTCTAGTGCAGTATCTTGAGCTCTATTTGCATCTGTTCCCTGGCATGCCACGTACAGAAGGCTTTTAAGTGGTGTGAAGAAGGAGTGCTGCGTAAAACAGTGGGGTTCAGGTTTGATGTGATATCCTGGGCTTTAGCAAAAACACAGTTGTTCATCCATACTTAAATATACCAATCTGTGCAATGGGTGGATGAAAACTGGGTCGTCACCTGTTCACCCCCTTAAAACTGCCATGCATGTCTTAACATTGCTCGAAGTCTTGAAAACTTCCTGCTTCATTTCTTAGTCTGGGTGGCTACTCCAGGAGTGTCTCTCATCTCTAGGCAGTGAAGACAAATGATTTTGTCCACTGCATGTCTGGATTTGACTCCTGTTGTGGCAGGAACAGCTGTGAGCTTGGACTCTTTATCTCCATTTATATTTCCTGTGTGCTCCACAAAGCCAACCTGTGCTTCTTCCCACCAGTGATGAGAAGCACAGAAACTACCACTGAAACTCTCGTTCCTCCTTGTTTAAGAGGGTTTGTATCTATTTCTTTGATACTGTGGGGTAGCTGAGTGTTGTGTCACTTTAAGGTCTTACTGGAACATCGGCCCACAGTCAGCCTGATGATGTTCTTCCTTTAACAAAGGTGCTGTTCCATCTATTCTGGAGTGATTCTCTCAAGCCAGTTTAGTCAATGGAGTGTTTGCCTTTGAGGGTCACCACTATGGATTCTCTTCTATCATGTACACTCGTGTGTGGCTGTGTCTCATACAACTGTCTCAGCTACAAGCTCAGAAGAGAAGTGATGAAAAGTAACTTCAAAGTGAAAGATGATTTAAAACCAAACAAGCAAAACAACAAAAGACAATATATTTGATTTTGTTGGTTTTGTTTTTCCTACCAGTTGCTGCTACTGATTATTTCTGGAGTCTCTCTTACTATGCCTAACAATAAATATTGATCTGACACCATCATACCACACACACTACACTATAACCTGTTCAATATAAATACCAAGTGTCTGGGGTTTAACCATGGTAAACTCTATAGCCAGGAGACATTTTTATTTCTCTACATGTTGTGGAAGGTCTTCTATTTCTTTTGGAACCCTAATGGAAAGAACAGATTCACAGCTTTGGAATCCATTCTTTCTTGTACTGAAACTGCCTGAATTTCATGACATTCAGAAAGTTCACCTTTTCTCCCTCAGGCATTTGAGAATGATGAATAACTGTGGTGGTGGGGAAATCATTCTTTACTGTTATTATTATTACCTGTCTTACCAGTAATGGTTTATATTAAATTCTGCTGCTTTTCTTAAGTTATTACTTGAGATTAGGGCCATGAGAGGAAAAAAAAATGTCTGAAAACATGGTTTAGATAGAACCAAAAGCATTTAAATGAAAACCAAATATTGCCAATGCTGGGCAAAGAAACTTTTTCCCAAGTTAGTAACAAATTAGTTTCCTTCCATGATGGGCATATGCAATGAAAGTAAAGCAATGTAAACAGAAGGGCCAGACTTCGTGCCTTTCCCAGAATGATGTGGCAATGTCTCTCCCCATTGAAACAATCCAGCTCACCAAGTACATATCCAGACATAGATGATTTCAACCTGCAGCCTCAGGTCACAAGGAAAATTAATTTATGTGGAAAGTAGGGTGGATGGAAGTCTTTATGATCTTCTTTATGATCTTAATTTTTCCCCTTAAAAATTATTTGAAAAGATTAGGACTTATTTCAGACTGATTTGTAGAGTATTCTCTAGCAAATACCCTATACAGAGGAAAAAAAAGTAAAATTTTTAGGGTGGTTCATTTTCAAATAATGAGAGGACTGAGTCCATATGGTTAGATGCTGCCACTGGGTTTTACATAACTCAAATAAAAATTTTCCACTCTGTTGAGAAGCTATCATTAATAATGCAGTAATGGTTAAGAAGTCCGAGTTATAGACAGAAACCTATTATACTTTGTAAATATAAACCAAGGACTAAATGCCTGCTCTTAGTCATTTCTAGTCTAAGGCAAGATATAATAGTAGCAGATATGGTACCACAATAGTTGTAGTTGTACCAGACAGACAGGGAAGCACAAGGAAATTATTAGGTAAGAGTAGCCAGAGTTAAAAAAAAAGACATTATATTCCCTACCGAGTGTTTTCCTATGCTTATTCCAGGAAAGGAGATATTTCTAGCAGCTTTGAGGGAGAACAGTGAGGCGGATTTGATGATATCTATGAGAAATTCTTCCATGCATGAAGGCTGGCATGGGAGCAAGGGCAAAAATGCTCACTGGTGAGCCCGACAAACGGGGGATGATGGCAGGCATCGCTGGCTGATCCGTGGAGAGAGCTGACATGTTGATAGCATAGGGAAAAATGATGGGTGGAGTGTGGATAGGTCATGAAGGGCCTTTAGAGTGAAGATGAATGGTGCATGCTTGATGCAGTGCCAAGTTCACAGATTATTCACTGTTTTCGTTCTCAAAAGTCTAAATTTCCACATTATTTTTACTTGATTAATGCTATTGAATGCTTTTGACTTACTTTCTCATAATAACAAGCAGCGTTCCATTCATTTTACAGGGAATCTATTCAAAGTAATTGATGGATTCCGTGAGCTCGATGAAGTTGATGTCATGACATGTTGGTACATTTCTATACTATCAGTTACAATGGCTCAGGGCACAGAAAAGGTCATTTCAATTACTTTATATAAATTGCTTGATTGTTCCCGGGTAAAGAGCATCAAGCAGGTTGTGGTAGGCTTGAGATGGGTTGTATTAATTGCCTGGAGAGACTTTTAACAACTATAGTTAAAGACTGAATAATAACCAAAGGGAGCATCTGGTAGTTGGGTTTGTTCGGATGTGTCAGCCTTTTTAACCTGTGATATGACATGAAGATTTCTTTTTATGCCTTTCCAAGAACTGAATTTTGGTGAGCAGAGACTGGTCTCAAGGTACTTTTTCAGTGATGAATATCCTGAAGAAAACACTGGGCATGCATTTTGAGTCTTATGTTAGCTGTTCACCTCCCTTCTCCAAGGGGAGAACATCCACATGGTAATGGAGTTATCTTTAATTACCCCATTTTCAACTAATGTCTCAGTGTTCAAACTAGCTAATCACATTTTGTGTGCACAACTCTACAAGAAAACTACCTTTCCATCCTTGTTTGGAAGCCAGGGTTGTCTGTGGGCTACCTGTACATGCGGTAATGAATTTTTGGTTAAAGCATTTTACTGGTACCTGAGAACGAACTCTAAAGCACCCAGGAATCTCAGTATGACCAAAGATATCTCCACTTGTATGAGCAGCAAGCAATATTCATGAGCAAGTATCTTTACAAATGGCTAACTTCCCTTGAAATAAAAATTAGAAAAAAAGGGTAGCTTTGGCTTCCTGAACCAGTCTATCAACAACATAATTGGTGCTCCAATTGCTGATAAAATCAAAGAAAATGTCATATATTTTTATCTGTGTAGGATGAAGCCTGTAATCCTGAATGAAAACTTATGCAAATCTTGGTGACAACGTACTTGCCAGCGTTTCCATTGCACTTGCTTTGTTCAGAGCACAGCGATCAGCTGGAATTTACCCATGAACCCTGTTTATTAGAAGAATGGGAAAAAGATGTCTGTGTGGCAGAAGTAGGTAGTAGGGCCCAGAAGTGCTATACTCTTATTTGTATATTACATAAAAAAATCTTCATGCCATTCATTCTTCCCAAAATTGGCTGTACACCTTTTGCTGCCCTGATTGTAGACAGCTGAATTCTGCTTCCCTTCAGATCCTGCAGCACATCCTTGATGGAAATCAGGGACACTTTGAAAATCCATGAGAAAGAAATTACAAAATCATGACATTTGGAAACTTAGATGGAAACAATGTAGGGGGGAAGAATCCTCTCTATTTCTGGAATATGTGTGAATATGAAGAATCAAACCAATTGTTCCCATAACATTCCTGAAGGTAGTATTTTTGTCTTCAGGTGCTGTAAGTTGGTTATAGGACACTAATTTATACAGATCTAAGACACAACCCTTTGAAAAGGTGGGTTTGTGACCTTTACTTAATGCTAAATACAGATTTAAGTACCAGAGTGAAAGGATCCAATTTTAACAATGTTGGCAGGTACCTTCTCCTCTCCGGACTTCCCCACCACCCCAAAAGCACAGAAGCTCCTTCAATAAAAGTTTTTGAAATATTGCAAGACTAAGAATCTTTTCTTTTTGATATTTGCTTTTAGAGGGGCTTATATATAATCCCTTTTAAATTACTATGCATATGGAAGTTTGCATGATAAGGCACCTTATAAATTAGACTGTATTATGTTGTATTGAAAGTCAGAATATGAAGCTATATTGGCTAGACGATATCTTATAATTAGAGTTTGGTTTTACCATCTAAGTGTAAGTGTTGACTGCTCCTCAGCCTGAAAGTACTGCTCTCTCTTAACATACATCCCTGAATAAATCTCTGTATCTTAAAACTTCATGTATTTACAGGTAAGGTTTCTAGTATGTAGTACTTAATGTTTTTTTTCTCTCCCTGTATTTTTAGGCAAGTGGGGTCTGAATGTTAAATTAAATGAAAATGTTCAGAAATGGAAGCCTTAAGTTAGGGTTTCCCCCAAATATTTGTGTAGGGCCCTCTACAGAAGAGCTGGAGACCATATGATGATGCCTTTAGATACTATCAAGAGCTGCTGACCTCTCAACACTGGGAACCAGGCTGACTTTATTGCCAAAATATGTAGAAAGTTGACCAACACTGGTGACCAAATGGTTTATCTGCATCAAAGTGAGGGTTTCTGGTTCAAGTTCTGTCTGTGTGCATGACATTTTGGCACCTTTCTTTCTATAAGATTTCAGTATAATTATATATTTTGCATATGATGGGCTAGGGCCAGTTTTAGTATCTGACTAGTTTCAACTGAGTTTTTTTAAGACACAGCTAGAGATCAGCAGCAGTATAAAGCAAGGAAGAATACTTCATAAAGAATGAAAAATAGTAGAGGATTTTGAAGGCCACAGATGTCCATTCTCATGCAAAGTGGAACCAGTTTTGAAATTGGGTTAACTTAATAGGCTGTGAATTATACAAGCTCTTTAAGTTAATCTGATTTCATAGCCACCTTAGCGTATCCACACTTAACTGTCTGAGGACCAGAGCACAAGTCCTTTGAAGTGTCAGATGAGGTGGATATTGCTGCAAATTTCCACGCCACCGGAGGATGTTGCTGGTGGGATCTGCTACTGAAAGGTATTTGAACCTCAAACTATGACATGAATAGGTTGGTTCAGAAAACGTCATTGCCAGCACTGGTTTGCTTGGAGTGATGACAAATGATTATGCTGTTTCTTTCCATTGTGTGCACAGTTCTCTGATGTTATTCCATCCTCTTTGCTATATCACAAAGATCATTCAGTTTCTGATTGAAGTCCCTGGCATCTTACTTCCAATGCCCTGCGGCATTAACACATTGCATGATTCTGTTTCAACATCCTTTGCTTCTTGGCAGAGATTCCCTTCTATATTCCAAGCCTAGACAGTGCATGAAAGGATTTCTGAGCTTTTATACAACAGTCTTGGCTGCCTTTTTTTCCTCCGTTTTCTTCTTTTTTTTTTTTTTTTTTTTTTTTTTTTAAGATAGTGACTAACTGGTCTATCTCCCTTTAGCTGTAATGAAGACATGAATTACACAGAGGTTACCCGAAGGTAAATATCCCTGCAGGATTCAACATAAATGTTGCCAAAAATGAAGCATTTTGGTAACAGATTTTTTTGATAAATGAAAAATGTAAACCCTCTGATTTCTTTTATCCCAATTCAACTGAAAGAGAATACATACATGTGTGTGAATATACATATGTGTATTTATATGTGCAACCCCCAGCACACTTCTGTGATAGAACTTTTCAGCAAAGCCAATAGGACTTCTTAAAACAAATATTTTGTGAAATGGAATTTTGTTTGGGACAACTGATTCTTCAAACCTTTTTGTACCTATTCCAAGCAGAACAACATATTGGCTTGAAACTGCTTGGAAGGCATTTTTTACCCGTCCATCCAAAAAAACCTGTGTTATAAAGAAGTAGTCTGTTTGATTCCTGTCTCAGGAAAGAGTAATAAATTTACAAGTACTCAAAAATCTCTGAAATACCCACTTCTGCCTTTCCCAGCTTAATACAGAGCACATTACATAATGAAAGTAAACAGAAAATGCACACAGCAATATTTCCTGTAGCACATAACTGCATCCTCACCTAAATGCTAATCACAAGCTGATACTTGCCTGCATAAATCTAATCAGTTTCTTTCAGAATTGCATGAGGAGTGATTCCTTTCATCTGCATGGGAAAACATCCAAATCAAGTATCACATTTCTGTCCTCTAATAGCGCTGTTTTCTCTGAAATGTACAGTAACAGGCTCTCTACTTCTCACAAGTGTCCTGAGAGCAATACACTCACACTCATTTTTACTTCCTCGGCATCCACCTCTGAAAGCAGAAGGGTTTTAAAGTATCTAGACATATGTCCTGCCAGATCCCGAGCAAGTCAACTCAAGGAAGGTGTTTTGTCACTATATACAGCTGGGCAGCATGTTGATAGGAGGTGTGATGAGGTACAGAAGCCGGACTCTTGGATGATGTAAACTAGGAATAATTCTGGTTTGCTGAACATAAACACTGTAATGAAGTTGTGTTGATTTCTCAGGAATTGCTTGTAAAGCAGAAAAGGTAGAGAACATTTGGGGTTTGAGTTTGATCGGTTGTTTTGTTAAACTTCTGCCCTATCCACCCTGCAGTGCCCACAGGTGATGGGACAGGAGACATCCCACCCTCTGCTCAGCACAGGTGTGGCTCTGCTTTCCTACATCCTTTTCTGCAGTTTCAGGAGCCCATTTTCCACATGTGTGGCAGAGGGTATGGTGAAATGCTTCTGTCACGTTGCTCCCCAGCAGAAACCGTGTTCAGCTGGGTGAGTGTAAGCACCTCATGGAAAAGGAGCAATCTTACACCCGATAGGTTGTATAACTGATGCAGGTCCCAGCATGTGTGTGCACCCTGCTGTAGGCACGTGGGAATTTTGGGGCTGAACAGGAAAATATCTATAGATGTGAGGAAGAGAGACTCTGTGAAATGCTTTGATCTCAACTGAGTTCATTTTCAAAAAACTGGATTCTAGAGCCTCTGCTCTGTCCAAGCCCAAAAGCGCTTTCTGTCTCTTTGACACTTCTGGATTTCAGTGTCTGTGCATCACTTTCCAAAAGGGGAGAAGAGCACTCAGTGGGGGAGTCACTAAGGAGAAATGCTGGTTTACTCAATATCATGGCAATGGAAGCCATAAAGGGGGTACACTACAGAAAACAATAAGGGATATTTCGTTGGAGGTTTTATTTGGTATCAAGTATTTTTTAACATTCTCTTATCTCCTTCAGGTTGGCAAAAATAAAACTAGAATTTAGCGTTAGAATGAAATTTAGTAGAGAATTAAACCTAAAACAGAATGAAAAGTGTTCTGTGCATCTTTTGTTTCATAGATTTAAAAGTTGTGTAGATTGGCTGCTGCACATTTTTTTTCTTGTCCAACTCCCAAAAAAGCAATTATGTAAGTCCTTATGAGTCACCAGCATTGTTGTGTTTTATAAAATGAAAATGCTTTAGCGATGAATTGCCTCTAAGAGTGCAAAAGAGCACATAGAAAACTCAAACTGCTTCTGCTTTACCCCTTCATAACTCAAAAGTGATTAAGTAAATTGTAGCTACTGAACAGTATCTTTTGTTATTGAGGGAAAGTAAGGTTAAGGCTTATTCATGTGTAACTAAAACAGTGCTGTTGAGCAAGCTTTAACAAAGCACTGACGGCAAGATAAACCTTAACAGAAAACCTGCATTACTTAATATTTACCAGATAATGTTATTCCCAGTATCTTTAAGGCTAAAGTGCCTTAAATCTAAACTCCAACTTTCTGCTCTAAGAGAACTTGGAAGAGGTCATGTTTTGAGCATATGTGTAAACCAGCATTCCATAATTGATTTATTAACATATGAGGTCATATTTATGATTTTCTTTTTGAAATATATGAAAGCAAGCTATAACTGCATAATCCTGTATGATCTATTCAACAAAAATCTGCTTCAAAAGTCCAAGAAAAGAGTAAAAGCAGGGGGAGGGAAGCAAGAAAGCCAGTAGTGTGTATTTTGTAACAGTTAAAGGTTATTCTCCAAAGGACAAATTAATGTAATTTGTATTTGGTAAGGATCACATTGAATGTTTTATTTGCATTCTTTTACATCTCAGGAGAGGTGTTGCTAAATAAGTCCAAATGGGATAAAAAGAACAATTTTTATTTAAATGCAAACATTGCAGTTTTCAGACTACAGTGTCCTAGCATGTATGAGGCTCATGAGCAAATACCTTAAGGAGAGTCTTGATGCCCAGGACTTTTGTACGCCGCCTTTCCCNAAGCCTTTTTCTGCATATAATTTCTGAAATGTGAAGCACATGCTTGGTTGTTCTGTAGCACAGGTCCCTCCTCAGCAGCCCCTACTCACTCTCTATCAAAGTCAAAGCTCCCTTTGAAGTGCCGTGTTTCGGGCGAGCCCTGCGTGCCGCAGCGGCGATGCCTCTTCCACCGCGTGTTCTGCGGGGCAGGGGCCGCCGTGGCATGTGTTGGGATGGGGCCTGGCCACGCCGGCCATTCACCCCTGGGCTGCTCCTGCCGTGAGAGTGTTTAATCACTGTTTAAACACACAATTTGATCCAACAGGTGGTCCCGCTGACTCCCCCGTGTCTGGCTACAATTTAGTTGCCATTTCTACGTTCAGGTCTGAGAGGCACACTTGGGTCCTCCCAAGCTGTGACCTCTCAGATCACCCAAACTCCCACCAGTCATTTACATGTGCTTTCCCAAGGCTCCGCAGGGGCTGTGCATCATCTGGTCTTCTGCTTTATTCTGGGATGATGTTACAGGAAAACAATGCATTTAGCATGTGAATTTTTTTATTTTTTTTAAACAATGAGCTTTCCACATGATTCTTAACTATGAGATTCCTTGAAGTTATTCAAGTATTAGATACGCTTTGATTGAATTAGAGATCATGAGAAAGACACTGCCACCTAATCAGAGCTCTGCACTAATCTGAGTATCCAGAATTAGGCTGAGTATATCCCATCCACACTCTGGAAAGGGGATGTAACTACAGTCCCTGGATCATAAATCATCCTATCTCCTTGTCATGTGCTTCAATACCAACCTGTAATGCTGTTCACCTGCTCAGCATTTTGAGTACCTGGTACTTAACTAGGGCTGTTTTCATTCAGAGGCAGATCAGCAGTTCAGGTTAGAGCACAAGGTTAGAGACTCGATGGTCTCCCAGTGGTAGTCCTTCAAGCAAGTGACAAGTGCCTCCCTTGGGCAGAGCTGCTCTCTGGAATGCTATTTAATAGGCTTATCTTGGGCAAGCTGGGACATGAGTCAAACATATAATATGAACTGGAGCTCATAATTTCATATAAACAACCCTCTCTCAGTTGTGATCTACCCTCAAAGGCTGGTGATGGACTGAACTCCATGAAACAAAAGACAGGGGGAAGGATGACATTAAATGTAGGGGAGAAAACTTATTTTCTCAAAAAAATTTAGCAAAAAAAAAAAAATTGAAGTCTGATGGAAGGTGCTCCACTAATTGTACAGTTGGTTAAGAATAAACTGTGGAAGTCTCATGGTTTGTTTAATTTGTTTAAATAATTAAAAAGAATTATTAGGTATGATTTATTTGCAAGCCAAAATAAAGATTGTCTCTAAGAATACTCATTTGAAGTACATTTTCTGTTCAACAGCTAAATTTTTTGGGAGCTTTGTTGATTTTGGAATCCTCTGTTGTAGAAACAATTTATAAAAATCATAACTGCACATCTCTTACAGAGATAGTCAATGGCTTACCTCCAAGAGTTAGCTGTGTCCTAGAGATGCTCTTTGTACTTAATTAAGTTGTCATTTCTGGAAAATACTCTGATGGTGCTCTAAGCCCAGCTTATGTGTTGGCTCCTATAGAGAATACCTTGATATTTTAAGATGTTTCTGTGCCCCTTCCTATCCCATTATGTGCTTCCCTACCTCTTTCTATCTTCTAAGGTGTTCACTGTTCAAATTAACCACAGCTTTAGACAGAAGAAAGCAAAACATATATAGATATAGATATGTGACATGTTGTTTGGTATAAAATATGCAAAATAGACTCCTAAAATGTGAGCACCTGGGACCTACGTCCCAGCAGGGACTAAGCCCCTTGGGGGAACCCATGGACCAGACTGGGGATGCTGCAGCCCCAAAGCCCACCCTGGCCTCAGCTCCCATCTGAAAATCTGCACCCATTTAAGGACCTGGGTTTGGCATGGGCAGGGAGTTCTGGGGATCCAGGCAAGGCCTGGGGTGCCTTCAAAATCCAGCACTGTGTGCTCATGGCAAGTGACAAAGCTAAATCTTATCCAGAGCTTCTACAGTTGTTCTTGAGATCATACGCTAATCGTGGATATCCTCTTTGAAGAAAGAGTGCTTGTTTTTTAAAGCCGTTTGTTGGCCTGTGGCAAAAAAAATTGCTATGGGAAAAAGATCCTGACAGACACATGAAAAACATTTCAAGTTGTGTTGTACTGTAATTATCCTCCTGGAGTTAGGCATTCATATAATTTTGGTATGACAGCGTGCTAGAAATTCTTTCTTTCTCTGTGATTTTCATAGGGTTCTTATTTTAAAAAGGACCAGCATATATTTATCCCCTGTCCCCAGTCTGTTATTTTTAATCACTGATGAAATGAATCATTGATGCATTAGAATGGAAATAAGTTTCTTTTGTGGGGCCTTGTGCTCTTGAGAATCCTTTAAATGTCTAGAAATTCATAGAATCATAGATGGGGTTTGACTGGAAGGGATCTTACAGATCATCTTATTCCAAGCCCCCTGCCACAGGCACGGACAGTTTCCACTAATTTTTTTCCCACTTCCCATGGGAAGGAACCATGTCACTGTGTGTGTGCACCCTGAAGTGTCTTTCAAACACATGGTCCTTGCTGGCTGAAGGGCTCAGCCAAACCTTGGGCAGACTGGAGGGCAGGAGCTGTGACAGGGGTTAGAGTGGCTTAGGGACTGAAACCGCAGTAGGCAGAGTCATGGTGAGCTTTCTGTGTGATAAAGAACAAGACGGTTTCTTCTTTAGAGAGATGTAATAAACAGGTAATCTAAAATCAGCACTTTCTATAGGAAAGACAGATTCAATCATCCTCTTACCAACTCATACATTATTAATGATATTTATAGTTCAATGATATTGATAGTTAACCAATCAAGACATTAATCAGTTGAGGAAGGAATCAGATTTAAAGGGTTCCATAATTGTTCAATACTTGTTAAAGAAGCGGGAGAGGGACATACAATTTTTTTATATCTGAAATACATCTTCAAACATTTTAGAGAAGGTTTTTGAGCCAAAGAAGAGAAAATACTGATTGATCTTCACCCACAATAGTGAAGTCCCTAATTCGTTCATCCCAGGTAGTCTCTCCTACCTGAGATGTCTGTTTTGCAGGGAAATTTTTTCTCCTCTTTTTGTTTTTGAATTCCTTTGTAAGTTTTATTTTCATTCTGAATTGAAAAAAAAAATCTATTTCTGAAAATTCAAATTTCTGCTGATGCTAAAATGTTGCTTTCTAGTCTTTCCTAGCAGGCTTCTGTTCATGTTCCTTTATGGTGTTTGTTACTAGCCACTGTTGAGCAAACTCCTAGAGAATATGATTCCACATCCAATTTAGTGTGACAATTCTTGCACCTCTTACTCTGTTTAAGACACGTTCAACCCATTACCAAATACAAAATAGACTTTTTTTCCCCTCTAGTCTAATAATACAGTAATTGGTACTAAAATAATTGAGAGTTTGTATATTACATGTTAATGTCACGGACAGATCATACAAATTTCCAGTTTGCAAGGCTATGGTGTGATAAACTGTTCACAACAGCCCCAACAGCACCGTATTTTCAGAAACAAATCTCCTGTAATGCTACCATAGCAATGGTAAAAAAGCCACCATGGTTTCACAGGAATACAGGGAGGGTTACAGCTTTAACTATGCGGGGTGTGAACATCACAGACATGGAAGATATTTCACCTGCCTGTCTTGAGGATATGGTTTGCCAAAGATTGGGATTGGGATTACTCAGTTTCCGTGATAAGACCAACCAACGTACTGCTCGGTGGTGCATGGCCCATTTCACCCTCAGCAGTGAAACTCAACCACCCCTTGCCTTTTGGAGAAATATTTTCCCAGTCACTGGCAGTGAAGGTGATGTCAAACTGGAAAGTAGAAGGCTGAATCCAGTGCTGTCCTCCTGGGCTGCCTGGAATTTCAGGCAATTCTCTGGAAATAGTTCAGATATTTGTTTGTCTGCTTGTGCATTTCTCCTTATCTCCTGGAGTTACGGAATGCTAATGAGTTGTCTTTCTATTTATAGAAAGTAAAACATATGGGAAAAGGATTATGTCTGTCACACACTGCCAAGCTGATTTTGTAGAGTGACAGCTCTACAGGGAAAGTTTCACTTCCAGTACTCTCGGGAAGTCAAATTGAGACTACAAGCCAGAAAGCCTGGGTTCCCATCCCTCCATCTGCAAGGCACTTAACCCCCAGTTCCTCCCGTTCATCTCCAACTTAATTGGTTTAACTACACTTCCCTGTCCCACTCTGGATGTTGCTGGGTTAATTAATGTGCAGAAAGTCCTCAAGATTCTTGGATGTAACTTTTGTTTCTCATAGCTTTTTTCAAAGTAGCCTTAGGAAGGCACCTTCACACTAAAGTAAAGCCTTGGTGCTTTCTAAGTGCAAGGTCACCTCTGCTATATCTTTTGATGAGGTGGGGCTGCAGTGCGTAGCATCACCCATCAGTAGGTCAATTTTGAGCAACCATTCAATTCCTATAGAACTTCAACCTGATTTTCATGTTCTATGTCATCTAGGCACCACTCTGATATGAAGTTGGAGCTGGAGAAAAAGGGCTGTCAGGCACACAGGGTGCACAGTCATGTAGAAACTGAGATGGCCTCAAGAATATCATTAGAAAATGGAGAGGTAAGAGTGGTGATAATGGCCTTGGTCTTCTATCAATGCTTGACAGATAAGTGAATCAGATCTTCATGCAAGGTGTGAAGATCATGAATAGGGAACTTGGATTTGAATGTCACTGTCAGCCCAAGCAGAGACAAACCATCTGCACAAGTGATGTAGAGGCTCGGTTTGCATGGCAAAATACCAAACCTGAGAGCTTTGTGAGCAGACAGACAGAAGCTGAAGGTAGAGTTGCCCAGATCTCACTTGAGTGCATTCCCCAAAGGGCCTGGTAAACAGCATTTTCCCTTGGTCAGCTCAAGGTGTTCAAAGCCGGTTCCTCAGTAAGAGAGTATTGTCACCAGGCCATTGTTGTGTGATGTTGTCCATGGAATCTCACCCCAAGTTTCTACAGAGCATTTAGAAAGACCCCCAACTCTTGATACTGGCTGCTATCTTGGCTCTTCTCTTGTACCCCTCCCAGTTACACCAGCAAAACCTGAGTGTGCCCCACAGGACAGTCTTTCCCACAGGAGCACAGGTCAGCCAAAGCTCAGTCCTGGTCTGTTTCCACCTCTGTGCAGCACAGAGTCACCAAGTTGGGGCTTGAGCACAAACTCAGTCTCACCCTATGCAGGCAGACTGGTGAGCCCTGAAGGATACCCACAGACATTAGAGAGGGTGAAGATCCCCTTCCCCTCCCTGCTACATTCATACTATCACCTGCAGCTGAAATGCTAATCATCTGCTGATAAACTGGGAATGATGCTGCTGATCCCTGGAACATCCAAGCTTGAGTGTTTCAATGTTTGTGTCCTTTTCCTGCCCATTGACTCCTACCCCCTCCCCTCCCTCCACAACCTTCAAGTTGTCAACAAACTAGGAAAGAAGCTGCAGCTGAACTTGCATGGATAAACTCTGTGGGCATGTGGAAAGTATGTGTATGTAAGGTGAGACTCATGACTTTAGTTTGAAATTTGCACTGTTAATGGATTTGAGCTTGGCATATAATGAAATAAGTAAGAAGTTTGCTCCAAGAAGAGCTTTGCTACTGAAGAGCTTTCCTATTATATGTAATTGCCACTTAGTTTGAACTTTTACTTTCGCCTGTGTCGGGCAGCCAAGTCCCAGTCTCCTGGGCAAAACTGCAAGAAACATTTTGCCCAGGGGATCCCTACAGACTTCAGCACAGTTCTGGCTACAATTTACAATGAGTAGCAACAATTGCTTCTCCTTTGGTCTCCGCAGAGAGAGGATTTTGTCCGATGGATCTGCCGTGCACCCACCTGCCTTTTCTCGTGGCTTGTTTCTTTCCAAGGCAGACAGTGGTGCCTGTGCCTGGTGCTGAGTGCTCCTTCCCACTGTCTGGAGAGATTTCCTTGCCATACAGACAGCCTGCTCTCGAGTCCCCCTCCTTCCTCTGCCCAATCATTAACATAAATCATAACCTAGCAGATGAAAAGAAATTTCCAGGCTTTGTGATCTCCTGCCAGAGTTCTCCCAGTTTTTCTCAGTTTGGGAAAACAAATGTGCATTGCAGCATGTCCCGAGGCTTTGACAAAATAGGGCTGTTACAGACCAAGAAGATGAATTCTGAACACGAGGTGGCCCTCAGGTGGAGCTGTGGGGCCTCCATGCAGAGCTGTGGGGCAGGAGAACCCCTGCCCACCTGGGACACTGCCCGTCTGAGACAGGCATGGGAGGGGAGGATGGAGTGGAGTCACAGCTCTCTGTGCCCCCAGAGCTGCCCACAGCATCACAGACCAGGACTGGTGCCTGCAGGGAGGGCAGAGCTTGTCCCCATCCCTTGGCACACCCATGGCACAGGGTGAGGAAGCCCCACTGTGAGTGGGGCAGGGGCAGTTGTCCCTGCTGTCACCCTGTGCAGAGCTGCCTCCATGATAAGGGGCTCCTGTGCTGCCAGCGGAGACAGTCACTTTGCAAGCTGAGTGGGGCCTTTAGGCTCTTTTTTTTTTTTCAAACAAGAGTTGTTTTCCAGAATTTTGGTCCACAGGGATATGGGTTGGGCTGTTGCTGTTTTGAGCTGTGACCTAAACAAGATGTGATTCCAAGTGCAGTAATTTCCTGGAGAGGAGGGTGACTTTCTAAGAGGGCTTCAAACAAAGAACATATTTCCAATAACCCCCTGAGAAGTGATATCACTCCTGAAATGCTGTCAGAAGTCAATAAAAAGTTCAGCTACCCTGATAAAAATGAGCAGCTTAAACCAGACTTGCAATATGAAGCAGAAAAGCTTCACTTTTCCTCATCACACCCTCTGCTTTGCTTGTGCTGGAAATTCAGTCAGAATTTGTTTGTCACAGTCTTTGCCATTGTGGGACAGGATGTAAACTCACTATTTGTGAGTTTATATTGCTGAAAATTTGGCTTTGGTGCAATCAGATAATCACATCTGAAGGTCACTAAAGGTAGATAACAGCTGAATAACGTGTGTTCAGTGTCTTCAGCCCTCCAGCAAAGCACACTTTTAATACATTGATCCAAGTCCATATGGTCTTATTTTATTGTTCCTAGCTGCCTACTAGATTGAATTTTGAGGTGGATTTTTGAAATGGGTATGGCCTCCAAATTCATTCTCCTTAGGACTTCAACTTTGCTTGTTTGAAATTTTATCTTTATTTGAATTTTTTATGAGGAAAATACATGTCATGTGACACAATTTTATTTTTTTTGTTTGCCAGACAGCCCCAAGAACCACAGACAGGGGTGCCCCTGTGGGGTTTTGTGTTAGTTACCCTCTTTTTTTTTTTTTTTTTTTTT
>VXBX01000555.1:326607-376179 GCA_013400415.1 Scytalopus superciliaris
TTTTGTTTCTCTTCGGCATATTATTGAGTAGAACTTGACTTTTAACAAGATGATGCCAGGTTTTGTTCATCTAATGCATGCCTTGATTTGTATAAGTTTTATTGAGTTTCTTGGCTCTCCACTACCTGTGCTTTTTTTTGTGCATGGCATAACCCACCAGCAACAGAGTTTCTGCTATCCCTTACCTGCATGAAAACATCAGTATTTCAAGCAATGAGGATACTCACAGAAGAACCTGTTGAGATCATTTTAGCTGACAATACTTCATGATAGAAACTTTAAAAGTCAAAAGAAGATTTACAATGTTTGTTGTCTTATGTCCCTTTCAACCCAGAGTGTTACAGAAGCTGCTGATATTTGCCTCCATGGGGAAGAGCCATGCATGTAATCAAGAGTATTATACACAGGGTCAGGTTTCGGGTACAGTTATTGTCATTATAATTTGATATGCCATAATAGGGCTCATAGCCAGATTGGCATCTCCGAAGACAACTGTAATAAGAACAATAATTATGAAAACACAGACAAAAATTACATGTTCACTAAAAAGTGTTCTTTCAGAGCCTGTCAATGAATTTGTAGGAATTCCTTGAAAAGTAAACACCAAAGGCATTGAGAACATGGCGAAAAAAATTCATTTAAGGATTCAGATGAATATTTGTAGGAAGCACGTTGTAGTTTCTTTCAGCTTCACAAACAGGATTACATGAGTAATCTTCAAGTAATATAAGGATAAATCATTTTTGGAAAAAGCTCCCAGTGGTTTAGGTACCAGCAGGCTTTCACTTGCTAGCAGGCATGCATGTTTCTGGCCCACCTCTCTTACAGCGTACACAGGGAAACACAAGGAAAATCCCACTCTCTCTTTAGGCCCAAATTTGCTGTAATCCTGATGAATATGCATTTTTACATGTAATTCCAGAATGTGCTGAGGTGCAGGTTTAGATTCCTACCTTTCTAAGCTGAAACACTGACACTAAAGTGTTGTCTCCTGTTTATATGTATGTATGTGATTTTTTCACTATTTGAGTCTCCCCTTTCCGAGACGCCCCCAGGACTGGGCTGAAACTCAAACCTCAGTTCCTCAGGTTTGGCCATGCAATTGTGGACATCCAAGGGATGGATGTTGTAGCTGGTGAGTCCTTCAGATTCTCTTGTATTCTCGTGGAGTTTGGGTTTTTCAGCATCTCTCGTCATAGACTGGTACAGTTCCTCCTGTGATTCCTGCCAAAGGCAGTGGGAGTAAAGCTCTTGCAAATAATTTTGATGATTTGTGGGGGTGTGAATAGAAATGGATGCGTCCAAATAGTTCACATCCTTTAAGTGAGGTGGTAATTACTAAGACTGCTATGGCTGCTTGGCTTATGATTCCTACCACTGCTCCTTTCCATTCACAGCAGTTTTACTTCAAAATAACCATTTTGGCTACTGGTCTATTCAATAAATAAAAAAATGAAAAACATAACTCAGATTCAAGTAGGTAAAGTTTCATAGAACTGTCATAGTGAACACACCAATGATAATAAATTCTCTTCTTAGGTGCACAGTCGATTTAGTGGACAATTGGAAAGACATGGGCTCTTGAAACTGCAAGAATCAAGGCTGTGTTAAGATGTAAGTAAATATATTCATATATCTGTATCTCAGTTCTGAGTATTATGACGTAATTTGATCAATGATGTGATTTTAAAATTATTTTTAAATTGATTTTTTAACCTGTTCTTTCAGAAGCTGTGAGATTAATTGAAATTATGTTATTTGAAAATCATAATGCATTGCTGAGTGCTCCATTTTTATGTATGTACATCTGAGACTTGGTTCAATAAGACATTCAGTCTTTGAGGCACTTAGATTTGTAAAATAACATTTAAAAGCAAAGTGAAGTAAAAGCTAGTCCAGTTCCAGAATAGCTTTTAGCATATGCACCTGCCCTCTACAAAAAAACCAAACCAAACCAAACCAAAAAAATCTAAATTTTAATTAGTGATTTGGCATGGTCTGCTCTTCTTAACTAGCAGTGTTTTTTTATTTCTTCATCTGACAGCCTCTTCACCCCCAGGGTATGGTGGAAAATGGCTCATTTTCATATAAGGTAGAGGAGTTTAGTGAATATATGACCTGCAGTTTTTCCTATTTTTTTTATATAATATAATGTACTTTGATGCATTTCAAAGATAATCTGTCTGATGCTTTGCATATTCCTACATAATTACAGTATATTTCAAGATGATTTACGACACTCAGATAATTCTGAAATAGTCTTTCTGTGGAGGGCATGCATACCACAGGCAGCTGTATAATTAGCCAAAGAGTTCATAGGGGAAATTACACGTGTATGTGGAAGTGGGGAGGGTTGGCACAGGAAGAGTTACAAATCAAGAGATATATGGCCTCAACTAATGTTCACTGATGAGGACTTTCTGAGAGTTTCAGAGTATTTTGGCTAAACTCCAAATATTATTTAAGCATGGTCCCACTTCCAGCCTCTCAAAGTAATGGGTGATGACCAGCAGAACATTGATAAAGTATTCTGAAGAAATTTTCATGATTAATTGTTTCCTCTTCCAGGTTTATATCATAATATTCTAGTAAAACACAGATCTATTTTGAGGCCTAAGAAATCTGGAATAGCATTTTGGCTCTTTATTTGACCATATGTGTTAAAGTTCCAGTGATTCCCTCTACATAAAATTAGCCTGGAATGAAGCGATCAGTGCTTGAGAGCATTTCAAAGCTGCAGTAACAGAGCCAGAGTCTTAAGGCCAGATGAGAACTGTGAGATCATCCAGGCTGACCTGCTCTATAACACATACTGCAGACAACTGGAAATAAATAGGCACCTCTTCACCCTTTCAATAAATGCTGCAGCACATCAGCCCAAAGCAGGTGGAGGGTTTCCATGTGGATGACGGGCTACCTCTGAGCCACCTCTGAGCCACCAAACAATCCCAGGGTCTCCGTGCCAAGCCATGCAGGTGTTTCCATTCACAAACATTTGAGGAAAACACCAAGATATTAAGTAATTTTGGGGGTAGGAAAGCTTTTCGGGAATTTAGGATTCCCTTGGCTGAGATAATAGTTGTATTTACTTCTGATTTATTTTTATTTTAGCTAGTACAGTGGGGAACACTGGGTTACCGTGACCTATTTATTTTTGGAATGTTTTATTCTCTCTAGGAATTCACTTATTTCCACCTCTCCAATCATGTGTTAGCCTGGCAAAAGAGTCATCTGTAAAACTTGCTGCACATCTGCAAATATCAAATGTCCACGAACAGGCAAAAGACTCACTCCACTTACTTTTTTTTTATGTCAGATGGTTTCATTTAGAACCCAAAGGGTCAGGAGTCACAGCATGACCTCATCAAATTAGACTCAACTGAGAGAGGTGTTTAGCACAACAAAAAGGAAGTAATCTGAAGGACATTAAATGCAAATGAGACTGCCATGTGCAAACTTCAAAAACACCTGATCCAAATGAACAGTGTTGACGGGGGTCAAAGGGGTGAGAAAGAAGGTTTCATATTTTGGTTAGTTTTTTTCAAGGGCTATCAGCAATATTACATCCTGTAGAGCTGGCTGAAAATCTCGTAGGTATGTGAATATTTAAACTTAAAAATACCCACTGTTATTTTTGACAGGTGAGAATATGTCAGTATTTACTGGCAGGAGTTTGGTTGACTTGTAGATCAAACCTGGTAGCAACCCTTTCTTTGGTGGTAACCCTTTCTCTTTTAGTGGATTTGTTACTAATCAAGCATTTTTAGAGTGGGTTCATTATTGTTTGAGTCTCATTTTTGGGAGGTAATAAAAATTAATCTTGAACAGGTAATCGAAGAATTATGAAGAAGCTTTGCTTGCTAATAGTTCTATACAGAGAAGAAAAGGCTTGTTAGAAGGTCTGCACATTTTCCCTTCAGGACATTAGTCCGTGCCCCCATTGGCTGGGATGTCTTTCAGCCATGAAGGCAATGGGGCAGTGAAGGTCTTGTTATAATGGAACCAGGCTATTTCCAGATAATGTGAGGCAGATTAACTTCAGGGACAGATCTGTTCTCCAGATGTTGGATATAGTCAAGTGGAGCAGGGAGACAGAGATGGCAGCTAAGTATAAGGAGAACCTCAGAATAAATACAAAGTCAAAAGTGCTGTGTTTGCAATGAGCAGTGTGGAGATTTTAAACTCTGAGCCAGGGAAAAAACAAAAAATATTTTTTGCTGACAGATACAGGGATGTCTAAGTGTATTGAGAAATGAGCCAAAATGAGATCAAAATGGGATCAAAATAGAACTGAAAGCAGTACTTTGTTAGAGCTTGGGATCTGAATACATCCGTAGAACTGCAAAAACTTGGAAGTGCTTGAAAAGGTTGGTGAACAGAAAACAAGACCAGCCTTAATTGCTAATAGAAATCTAGGACAAAATAATACAATGAACACAAGTAGTAAAGTGTGATTCAAAGAACCCGAGGTGTGATAAGAGCTAGTCACAATCCTGAATATCTAATCCAAAGCCTACAGAAGCCAGTGGAAGCTCTGTCAATTGCTAAGGCAGAGAGAGTGGGTTTGTTTCTTCATGTTTGACTCTGTTCACCTTATTTTATCTGCATCCTGACAGCCATGAGACCAAAATCAGCTGCCTAACCAAGGAGCCCAAGCTTCAGGCAGATCAGTGTTACATATGCCACAAGACAATAGGAGTTTATATGGACAGTCTCAGAGACAGAAAAATATGGGATGATGGGTGAGATGTTTGTGAGCAGTTGCCACGCAGGCTGAGAGATGACTGTCCGTATAGAAAAAAGCACATTATTTTATTCAGTGACAGGTGGGCAGATTGCATTATATAGGTCCATGCTTTTAGGAGTCTCTTCCCATCCCCAGTGCTCTCCTTTGTAGCCAAGGTGACCACAAA
This sequence comes from Scytalopus superciliaris, assembly GCA_013400415.1. NCBI lineage: Eukaryota > Metazoa > Chordata > Aves > Passeriformes > Rhinocryptidae > Scytalopus > Scytalopus superciliaris. The sequence goes on from VXBX01000555.1 coordinate 331,521, forward strand.
GGCAGTCTTGACCTCCACTGAGGAACATGCAGAACAAACCCTGCAAGGAGGGCATTAGAGAAGAACGGCACATGTTCCTCTCATGGCCTGTGGAAGGTGCTGCTTTTATTTCCTTCAGCCTGGAGCAGTTGTTTCAAGAGGCAACTGAGCCTTCAGAGAGGGTGCAGCTCATGGGAACAAGACCAGCCCCATGATCAGGTGTCATTTTCTTAACCCGGCCAGTGGGTCTTATCTCAGAATCAGGCCAGCTGGCAGCAAGCTGAAGGCGATTGCTGGCGGTACAAGCAGTCAGGGGAGGTAGCAGGAGATCTGTACAGTCAAGCATATACATTCAGGGTGTGGGGGCTCACATCTGGCTGCAAGATGCTTTGAACAGTTTGTTGGACAAAGGCGCTTGGTCAAAAAGGGTCAGGGCAGGTTCAGTTGTACTGCCAAGGGTGAAAACTATAGTGAAAGTCAATAAAGGGCTCTCATGGCTTCTAGTTTACCCAAATAAGGGGAGAGAAGAATTGTTAACATAGGGTTTTCACTTACCTTTTCAAGGTCATAGGAAGGTTAGCTCAGCTTCAAATTGCTGCATAAGCTTGAAAGGAAGAATGACAAAGTGTGGATTAGGAAAATACATGGTCTTATTTTTAAAAGGTTGTTCAACTGAAATTGTGGAGGATGGTGGTCACCAGGAGGGTGAAGTGCAGGCAGGGTGTGAGGAAGGCTCAAAACTTTGTACCTTGGGCATTTTTCTACATGTTTTGGAAAAGGGTGTAATGAAAAGAAAGATTTTGATGTTGCAGCTGGGCGAACTTCAGTTACAGGAACGATGTATGTTTTTAACAGTGTTGTGATTATCTGTGGGAAAAAATGACCAGGAAAACTGGGGGGTCTCTAGTTTGCTTGTTTTCTGGAAGCTCTGATTTACAGAAGAAGTAATTCCACATAATATACGGGATGTTGATTAAATCCTATCATTGAAGATAATCTGGTAGAGTTTCCTGACTTTGGAAGCTTTTTTTTAAGGTCCTCCTTTTTGTACAAAGAAGAGCATCATGGACAGTCTGGGCTTTGCAAACTATGCTAGGGCACTTCAGTTCTGCCTTTAGAGGCAAAGAGCAGAGCTGACTGAGGTAGTATGTGAATGAATTTTCACTGCTAAAGAAACCAATTTTGCTGTTTACAGGTATTGTTTCAAATGAACAACAACAAACACCCCGCCCCTCCCCTGCNAAACCCAAGATAAATTAATGGTAGCTGGATGTCCAAAACCAACAAATCATCTTCAGGCAGTCCAGTCATCAAGCAGCTAATGTCAATTTACAGTAAAAATATCTTCCTTCATACAGATAGAGAAATTGTTTTGTGTGTGGAGGGGGCAGAGGGGTATTAGAAAAAGATTGTGCAGTCAGTTTATAAATCAAGGACTGTGAGTACCTCAAATGTTCTTCAAATATTACAGCATGGAAAATATCAGGGAATCTCTGTAATTTTTGCCTCTTCCACCTCTGGTTATGCCAGTTGTTGATACTGTGTTCCCACTGATTGTATCATTGTTAAAAATAATAATACAAACAGAGATTTCAAAGAAACTCATGAACAAATACTTTATGGTATTTACAAGGTACATTTTTTATGAGTTGATTCTTATTGTCTTTAAGCAATGCTTCATCTGTATCTAGTAAAATTCTAGATGAGAAACAGTTTACTAGATACAGAATATTAAATATAAATATTGGGCAGTCATAATAGAAAAGTCTGAAAGAGGTTTTAAAAGAAAGCAAAGATTTCATATAAACAGCTAGAATAAATACATGAAAATTTGGGTTCTCTTAATAAAATATAGTTCATATGTGTGTAGTTAGGAAAATGTCCACAGTCACATGCATGTATGTGTGATAATATATATCTATATTTGTGCACTCACATAGTTCAGCTATACATGTATACACATATTTTATATATTTATAACATCTGCTTATTATACTCATATATGGTTTTCAACACTGTTGCACTGTTTCAGACTGTTCAAAACCAAAGCTGCTTAATACAAAATTCTAATATTCCAGCTGGAGGTAAATGTCATCCTTCTAAAATAATGAGCCATAATTATAGCTTTTGTTTTTACTGTTTACTCCAGATAAATTATATTTTTAACTAGTGTGGTATCCTGAGGACATGGAAGCTTTCCATGCATATCTATATATATATGTATATATATATATATATATATATATATATACAAGATTTGATCGTTACTTAGTGGAAATAATACCAAATTACCCAGTGTTAGAAAGGCTCTGAGCAGCCTGAAGCATGATACAATACTTGAACTTAAAGTTCTGCTCATTTGCAGAGCTGTTACTGGCTCCAGCTGTGTTCTCTGTATAGGAGATGGGGGGAAAGTATATGTTCAGCTGGAAATAGAATAAGCAGCACAGGGCTGTATCTTCAGACTGAACACACACCAGAAACTAAACAAAGAAATGTCTAAAATACACAACATTGACTCAGAATAAAAGCAGAAAGAATAGTTGAATCATGTCACAATAAACTGAGGTACTTTACAGAGGTTCTCCTACATTCTTCCAGGGAACTTCTTCACGTGACACTTTGTTTAATAATGGAAAATACTCCTATATGTAACCTTTAGAATCTCCCTTAAAGTCTTGACTGATGTATTTTCATCATTGAAATTTATAGTAATATCAGCATCGGTAATTTATGTGTTTTAATTTAAAGCATCTGGTCTTAATTTACGTAGTTCAGAGGTTTTTCAGCAGTTGCCCATGAGTAGACATTTGATCTTGATACTATATTTCGACTCTATATTTGAAGACTATCTTTCAAATGTGTGAGTTTTTATTAAAAGTTAAATAATTTTGTCTCAAATCAAAAAACAATTTTTCATAAGAGAAATTGTTTTTAAATAATCAAAAAGACTTGGACAATGACAATAACATCATTCATTTCATATTTGATTTTGGTCACTCTCACCTTTTTCTTTTGAAGAGGTATTTTGTACACTCCTTCGTTACTTCTGTGCTGAATGATACTGGGACGTAAGAAAACACCACTGTAAGAGAGCAGCTCTCCTATCAATTTTCAAAAACCAACCAGCCACAATTATTCCATTTCAAAAATAATGCTCTTTCCCTTTGTGACGTATGGCCTTGAGCAGCATTCTTACCTTCCCCTGTGGTTTGAGGATGACTCATGGATTTTGATGGTTTTCTTGAAGACTAAGTTTCTAAAGTCCTGTAAATGCATTTGAGTTTCATTTTATTTTAAAGTGAAGAGTTTTGTAGCTACTTGGCTTCAAAGAAGTGGTCAAGAATGCAAAGTTCAAGGGCTCAAACACATTAAGACATTAATTATGGAATGCATATCCCATTGCCCCGAAGCTGGGGACACTCTCTGTACATGACTATGCCTTGCTCTTTAGAAGACGCTGGTTTCCTGTGATTATGCATGTACAGGGTCCTTAACCAACAGGCTCTTGTTACAGAATATTCTTAAATATATAAAGTCTTTATCAGGGAGTCAAGCAATTGGATAAGGAGTAATGGTTTTAAATGGAAGAGGGTGGGTTTAGATCAGGTATCAGGCAGAAGCTCTTCACTGTGAGGATGGTGAGGCACTGGAAGAGATTGCCCACAGACGTTGTGGTTGCCCAGAGAAGGTTTAGATGCCCCTCCCCTGGAAGTGTTCATGGCCAGGGTGGATGGGTCTTTGTTCTGTGGAAGGCGTTCTTACCGGTGTCAGGGGGGTTGTAACTGGATGATCTCTGAGGTCCTTTCCAACCCAAACCACTCCATGATTCCATGAATCCTTGATTTCATGATTTTATGTGTATTCCTGTCAGTAAAGGAGGCACAGAAGACCAGTATTACGAGAGAGAAGGTGGCTAGATCCATTTATTATTTAAAATGCATCATCTTTTTTGCTCTTTAATTAATTCATTAATTACAAATTAGCTTCCAGGATTTCATAATAGGAAGCTTTACAATTATCTAATCTTAACTCTAGTGTAACGTACCAAAGAACTGTGCCTTAATTCACTCTCCATAACTGATGACGGATATAAAGAAGAGATTCAATCTGGAATATTACTCTATCAGGACTCATTTCTCTGCAATTCATGATACCATATGGTACATTTAATCAGGAATACAGGAGATTTCCAGAACTGGAAAAATTTTATATCAAGACTGGGAGATCTCTAGCTGCTCCACTTTCATTGATAGGAAGCACATTAGTCTAATCACAGCCTTGGACTGAATTTTTGGTTAATGGCCTTTTTGAAGTAAAACTCTGTGATTTCTGTTTTTAAGAAGTTTTGGTTTCCTGCCCAGAAGCCGACCATGCTGGGAAATCTTATTGAAGTCTTTTATTTGTTTAGCATATTTACCAGTACCTGAGTGCAATAACACAGCATTTTCATCCCGTGAACACAGCTCTTAGACTTCTGGAGTTCCAAATGGGAATGTCCTGCTTCCCTGGAAGGACAATATATGTCTCTTCAGGAAGTAATCCAAAACAGTTTGCCTTTGGTTCTAAAAGCTGTAGGAGTGTTGGATGGTCTCAGACCATAGCCTTGCAGTAAGCCAGTTTAATCAGAGTCATGGTAGCAATTCTACTTGAAGAAGTTTAAATTAATCTCTCTAAAGAAATAATAAAAAAAATATTAACAAGTCCAAATCTTAATTAAATGCTATATTTTAAATTCTGTGAATAATATTGTTTAAGAAACATTTAATCATTGTATTTTCTTGTTTAGGATTAGCTGTTTAAAGACAAAAGACTCTAGGCTCCAATTAACTGCTGCCAAAAATTAATTTAAGTAGCCTAATTGACAACTTGCTTTAAGCTACACAAAATCTTGGCATAAAACTTATTGTCATGGGAAAAAATATTCCTAATTTATTACTTTATTATAAATGAAACTATTGACCACAGTGCACTTGCTCTACTGCAGCTGTTATGTAAAACAACAATATGCAGATGATGATGATAATGAGTCCTTGTCCTTATGTGCAAATACAAGTCGCTCTAAAATTGCACGGGTTGTTAATGAGTGTTCAGTGCCACCAGGCAGAAGAATAGCTGTGGAAGAGGCAGAAATCTCGTTTTCAGGCAGCCCTGCTGGATCCCAGTGGGTTCTCTGCAGTGCCTCCCCTGCCATGCCATGCTTGTGGAGGTGAGACTGGGCTCCTGATGGACTTCAGACAAAGCCTGCGAGCCCATCCCACTCACCGTGAAAACTGAGCCCGACCGCCTTCCACCTCTATGCAAAAGAGAAACCTAAACTGTTCCACATGTGGGAGCAGAATGTGATCGCTGTGGGGAGAAGGTAGCAAGGCTATTAAATGTAAAACCAGGGCTGAACAATCAAAATACTTGTCTGTGAGTGTGTGAGATACTCGGATATCTGTGAACAGGGAGAGAAAATTAAAAGCTGTAGTACATACTGTAAAGCTCTTTAGTTTCTTGTTTATGGTCGCAACGGGCCAACTTTCAAAGCCACTTCTTGAAACGCTGCCCATGGTTTTCCACCTGCAACTAGTTAGACACAGAAGTCCTGTATTTTCTGCACTGGCACAGCTAATTTGCATCCCTGAATCCCCGGATGAGTTACAGAGGCATCAGTGCCTCCTTGGGGCATGGCTCCCTGGCCAGACCCTCAGTGTGTGCCATGCTGGAGAGGCAGCCCTTTTCCTGCACCCACACAGCAGTGCAGTGCTGTGCCTTCTGCTTGTTTGGCTTTTCCACTCACTCTTTCTTGCCATCCATCCATCTCGAGCTGCTGCAGCATAAGTCCATCTACGTGATGCATTGTTAGCCACTATATTGGGCATTTTTCCTCTTAGGACTGCAAAAAACGATTGCATCAGGAAGGTACCTTGCTGGTGTGCAGCTTCTCCAAGGAGTCTCTTTGAAGGCTAAAAAGGTTGATTGGAAAATATAGTATCTTGGCTCAATTTTCATTGTCTAGGCACATTTCATTTCAGAAAATCACAAGCTACCAACACAACCATGTCATTGCAATTTTTCAAGCATTTTCTTTTTGTGCCTGTGTGTTTTATATCTGGGTGAAGTCACATCCCCCCCAGGCTATTGGAACAAAGCTCAGCTGAGAGCTGAATGTATGGAACAAGAGGAAATTACAAAGGAAAAGTTAATGTCTCAAACCATTAGTATGGGCACTTCTCCCACAGCCCCTTGGTGCTCCCTGGAGCACCAGCCTAAGCTCACTCTGAGAAGTGCACTGGCTCAGATAGATGCACCATGTCCAGTATGGCTGAGAATCCTTGAAAAAACTCTCCCAACCAACAGCACAGCACTCACAAACCCTCAGAGATGCTTTTGCAGAGCTCCCAGGGCACTGTGACCCTTCACACCCCTCCTCCACTGAACAAACTGTTTAAAGACTGAGATTTGCTGCAGAGATAACAAGCACTAAAGAATTTACAGCAGGTGCTATTTGAAGAGACTTCGAACAATGCAGAATTACCTGTGCCCGTTTAGTCCATTAATCTTCTCTTGTAAAAATAGCAATAAACAGTGATTTAGAAGCAGGGAGGAGCTATGTTGGAAGCCCTGAGGTTAACAAAGAGGAAGATCAGTGCTTGTGGTTAAATTTCTTTCTGTCTGTGAAACAAATGACTGAACAGATGAAAAATATAACTGCAGGTACAGTTTAGAAAATGCCAAATTACAACTGTTGTGGCTGATATAATTTAGCAGATACATGATTGGGCTTCTACCAGGTCATACTAGGTGCTGCATAAACCCACAAGTAACTGCACCCAGTGCACAGAAAGGGTTTACAAACTGCAAAGACCCCCATAACAGAGATATGGGCTTGCACTGAATGCCCAGGGAAGGCAACACAATAAAGAGGCTGTCCTAAAACAGAGCGACTGCATGAAATCTGAAGGTAAGTGACAATGGTTAATCACAATAAATAACCACCTGCTTGGCTGTTATCTAAGTTGGGGCTGCTGATGTGTCCACAGCATGTACCCTCAGCCTCAGAACAAAGTCTTATTATGATGGATGAGCTCTGGGTTTCAAACTGAAAAACACAGAGACCTGACCAATGATCGCTGGAGCCAGAGGGAATTCTTTTCCACAGGAACAAGCCCTGTGGCATCAGGAACCCATCAAAAAAGGTGATTTACGTGAATACAGCCTTAGAATAGTTTCTTCCCGAACGAAAACAAATGAGCTGGCAAAGTATTAATTTAAAATACTTGACTTGTTAATGAGCAGTATGGATTATAAATGTTGCTTCTGTGAGGACTCTCTGCCTTTGCTTTGCAGGTGGCTGTGTGCCTGCCCTGCTCTGGTATGTGGGTACCTCCCCCAGAGGCTCCTGAATCTGCCATACACTGAGGAGAGTGATGCACTTGCTGCCTTCTGGCTGGGAGCTTGTCTGGAAGCAAAGATGTTTGTGACTGTTGTAGGGCTGCTGAAATTTTAGTAGCTTTTAACGCTCTTCAACAAATTAACATTAATTAAAAATGGCCTTGTTTTTCTTCTGCGTTCAAAAAAAAAAAAGAATTTCTGAAATAATTTTTAAACTATTTTTGTCTTATTTTTCATATGAGAAAGGGCTTTCTCAGTATCACTCTAGAACATTCTAGATTGAAACCATTGTTTCATCAATCATTTAAAAACTTGCAGAAATAGTTGACCTTTTTAAATGTAGCAAGCTGAAAATAATTATGACAACACTTTTCCTTTCCTTTTTAAAAAGCAATATATTTCTGGGTTTGATCATGTTTATGTAGAAAACTGTCTCTTTTTTTTTTTTGAATGAGGCGGTCATGTCAACAGCAAATGATGAAAATACATAAAAATCTGAGGAAGGAAGCGACTAGCATTATTTAAAGCATTTGGTAAGATAATAAATACTATTTCTAGAGTGAAGTGGCTGACTAAATACCGATGTTGTCAATTTAAACTTCAGCCAGTGGAAATATTTCCTTTACAAATTACATTCCGTTCTTCCTCCCTACGAGCTGAGTATCCTTTATTTCTGGACAGCGGACCATATAGTGGAAAGAAAGCCAGACCTGAGCATCCAGGCAGAAAACCAGGCCTTGTCCCAGAGCCAGGAGGCAGCTGGGATCCCACACCACACAGTGCCATTGCATCCGTGCTGTGTAATGAACCCCAAGTGGTCGCCTTTCACATCTCAAGAGCTGCAACTGGCTGGATGCTGAACTCGCTGCTTCAGCTCCAGCCTTCGAGTGACTCCTTTGCCCAGCAATACCACTGAGAAAGGCACAAAGCCCACTGTTCTGCATGGTGCTTTCGGATGCAAACTGGCCAAATGTGTTAAGGTCAGCGGGACCACGATGCTTTTTGCTGGCAGATTAAATACAGACAAAGGTAGGGGGATGGCAAGGACAGTAAAATTTAACAAATAGCATTTTTGGAACATGTAGGGGCAAATTATTTTTTTTTTTTTTTTTTTTTTAATTATCCCTCAAATCTGCAATCGGGATAAGGCTTGCAACAAAGCAACCAGGAATTCTCGAAATGGAGAGGCCTCTCTCTGTAGACCACAGGTTATTTTGCAACTTTGCTGCTGACTTACCGGAAAAGAATTCCTCTCCCCTAGTTCCTGGTAAGGAACTTGCCCCTTCAAATTTCACATACAGTGCAATGAGCCAGTGGGGGACAAAGGGGTTCTCCCCAGTTTCCTACACTTAAGCTTTCATCTGTGAAAAATCCTTTTTATTGAAGGCAAACTGCAGCATAATTGAGCTAAATCTCAAGCCTCTGTTGGAGGTAGTAGTGCCACGCATGGTGCATTGCAATGCCTGCTGTCCCAGGGATTTTTATGAGATCATATTTCACAAGGAAATAAATTTCCTCCTCCGGTCTGATGCAATCAGTTTACCGAGTGGTAAATAGCTATGGATACCTTGTGTGCTGTTTTGCAAAGTGTTTGCGGATATTCAAGGATGAGAGTTGCCCAAGAAAAGATCTTAATCGCTGAAATCTGGAGAGAGATTGAGAAAACAGCCCCATAGGGATATAGCAGGTTCCCTGGAGGAAGCCCAGGCACCCCCTGCAGCCACTCTGCACCAGCATAACCCACAGGAAACTAGTTATCAAATAGCCCGTCCCAGCACAGCCATGATTTGATGACAGTCATCTCTCTGCCTGCAATTCCCAAGGCACTGACTTGAATTGATTCATCCCTAAATTGGATGGAATTTGGCATAAGGTTGTATAGCGTAAGTACATCCATTTCACTTCTCTTCCAAGAAGAAAAGGAAGATAATATCTTAACAAATATAAATTCTCCTCCCTCTACCTACACAAATTTTTATGGGAAACAACAGATGGGTTCTGCCTTGCACAGTTTATAAAAAAATCAGTGAACTGAGTTTTAAGGGAGCTGTTTTTGGAAAGGCTTTTGGGTTGCATGCTGTAGGGATGGCTGAGGTATCCATAGGCACTCCCTGATCCATGGAAGGGGCACTGTGTGCTCTGTGGAGGAGTTAACTCCTCTTAGACAGCAGCCATAACAGCTGCTGTTGTATCACCATAAAAATCTGAAAATTGCTCATGAGCAGCAAGCAATGCAACAAGTGGGGTCTTTGTGCCACGTTGAGTCTTGAAGACAAATGAAAGTTCAAAGAGATGTGAAGTCATGCTGATTTCTGTCAGAGTTTTCCCCTAAAAAATACTAATTTTCCCCAGAAAGAAGTCAGAGACAGCTGGATTGCTGGCCAGATTGCAAGTTTCTTGCAGCTCCTTCATGGCTAAGTCCTGTGGATCCCTGCCCCAAGAGAAGCAGGGAACTCAAAACTTCAGACTGAAATTTGAATCTCGTTCTTGCTAATTTTGGATACATGACTCCCAAAATGAGACAGGAGATCTAGAAATTCTAAGATGTGGACCAGAAACTGGGAAAATTCTACTGAAACTGACATATTGCAACAGCCCATGGAGAACCCTCTTCCACCCTTGACACCAGAGAGCAGCTCTCAGCATGGTGTGATCTTCTCTTAGGAGTGGACAGTTTCCATGCACTTGGATTTAGAAGAGACATTTCAGTGCCAGTTGCTGGAAGCAAAACAGGAGGTGTCAAACATGTAACCATCATCACTATATCCCATCTAGGTTCATCACACAGGCCAAATTTTGCCTCTTCTGCTTTTTACCTCTCTGTTTGATAATCACTCTCTCATCACTTCTCAGTGTTTTTGCAGTAAAGGGATTGTGTAAAAATCACCTCCATGGGATTTATGCTTTTGTTTTAAAGCAGGCACTTGCCATTTAGTAATTCCTTAATGTGAGACTGTGAAATACCTAAACCAAGGCATGATCTGGCAAGATAACGAGCACATGAATTACTCTTGAGATCAGCGGTAATTGCGTGTTAATGCGAGCATCGTGAACCTAAAATGTGTGGATCAGAGAGCAACTCAGGATTGGGTTCAAAAGGTGATGAAATGGGAAGCTATCTTGAGCGTTTTGATATGACATCCAACGGATTTGCTCAGGTCAGAGCAACCTGATGAATTCACTTGAAAGTGAATCTCCTTGGAAGCTTTCCTTCATCCTGGAGAAAGCACAAGGGATCAGAAAAGGAGTTCTTCACAGATAGTGTGATACTCAGTTCAAGCAATGCTTTAAGTGCACAGGAGAGAAAAAGAGGGTGATGGGCTTAGGGTTAGGAAATACTCTTCTCTCCCATGTACATCCACCATCTTACCAGGCTCAAAAAAGGACTCATATAAATTCACCTGCAATGCAATTTGGAAAATAGAGGTTTTTTCACAACACTGCACAGGACAAAACTTCTGAAATTCGTATTTTCTTTCAAAGAAATTGAATTATTTTAAAAATAATCATGCATTCACATAATGATGCAGGTTCATCTTCTAGTGCTTTATTTTTTTTTTCCTTTTGATCTTCTTTATTATTAAATGGTTTCCAAACCTTCCTGGGACCTAAAATACATATTAATGAAAAATCTAAGTTAAAAATCACTTGGAAAAATGAATGAAGCTCATCGGACTTCTAGTAATTTTCTGGGTATATATCTGAATTTGCAGTGAAATGATCCTAGGATACAGAGGTGATCTAATGCCTCCTTGAGACGTTCCTCCCATGTTGATTTGATACAAGATCTGCATGTCTTTTGGAAGCTAACATCAGCTTCTCAATAGAAATGTTGAAATTTCTATTATTGCCCCCATTCCCCAGTCTGCAAAAAAATGCGTCTGTAAGATTCTTAGGTAAGAGAAATCTCGATCTGGACTGAGGCTTTGGTTTTGTTGGTTTTCTTTAACTTCTGATTTACCTTTGTGACAACACCCAGCTGTATGCTAATACACACAGCAGTGCCAGCACAGCTCTGCATCAGATTTTTAAAAATCATGGGAAGGTGGGCGTGATGCCTCCCTGAAGGGTGTAAGGAATGTGATGATAGTATGGAGAAGCCCCAGCTGCACCTTGCCATCTTGGAGCTTCAGATCTGTACTTTTCTGCAGCCACTGCTTGGGTTGCTTTCTGGCTTGGACTGGGAAAAAGCACCAGTACGAGTCCCTGATCAGGCACAAACCACTCCCGTTTCTTCTGCAATCTGGAGGAGCTCAGAAACCCACCGTGTTTGCCTGTAGGAGTCTGACTAACCATATACCGAGCAGCCAACATAAAGCCAATGAGGCTTTTGCTTCAGTGGCTGAACTCGGCACTTAGTGATGATTGTAAAGCAATGCTCTCTGTGAATGTTGATCCCACTGAAAGGCTTTCCCTGCTAATCTCAATAGCCCTAATTTCTTTAGACATTCCACAAGGATTTTGCATCTCAGTCTAGACACACTTCATCCCTCTGTTTTGAGAGAGAAAGCCTTTTGAAAATGCCAGAGCTCCTTTGTTTTGCTGCTCTGAAGGGCTTTGGTGCCTGTGAACAAAATAGGATAGGCTAGGATGAAGATGAACTCTTCAAAGCTCACTGTTTCTTTATACATTATTCAAGGTATAGACTGTATATTAGTTTCTGGTCCCTTTTTGCTTCTTGTTTCTTAAAGTTCCCTATTGAAGTCAATAAAAGCATGCAGTGAGAGTTCTGGTTCTGCCTCAGCCTCTCTGACATACAGCGAAAGTCCCCTCATCTTTTGGTTCCCTAGAAATATTCTTTTTCTTGTGCAAATTAATCATGTAATGTCTATACAGTGTTTAAAGCATTAGCTGGAGTCGAGACTAAAAAGGCATAATCACGTCTGTTTCCGTTTCCCTGTATGAACTCTTCTGTTCAAGAATCAATCTTGTAGGGTATAAATACCTTCTGCTGGGATTTCTGAGTATTTCTGACATCAAATGGAATGAGATCTGACTTTATGATTGGGTTTTTTTGGTCACACAAGTGCTCACATATGGAAGACAAGCAGTGCTTTTAAGGCAGAGATCAGCAAGCTATTGCCTGGCCCCAGTGAGAAGTGACAGACATCGAGGCTGTGCCATGGGTTATTTTGCAATAAGTAAGTCAGCAGCATCTTAAATGCAAAAGCAATGCAATGTATTTTATTACTTCCTTACCTTTTCATACAGTCCTCCTGAAAAATGTCACAAAGTGTGACTCATCACATCTGCATGAAGTTATGAAAAAAGTAAGCCTTGTTAACCTGCTGTTTGAAAACCAGAACACTTTTATCAGTTCATATAATTGCTAACCCCTTATTCACTGTTCAACACTGAAGGGTTCTTTGCCTCCTAAGATCCCACTAATTGCTGACAGATTTGATTTCTCTGTGACAGCAGGAGTCCTGTTTCTGGCCTTTACATCAAGTAATTGCTTTATTTTTCTCCCTCTGCTCTGAAAAACGGAATTCCCTTCTCCCCTGCTTGAACCTCTGTAATGACTTCTTTCTATGTTATTAAATCCTTGCCATTTAAATCACATTTAGAGATGTTTTGAATAACTGATTCCAATTACTAAGGCTCTTACTAAGGAGCAGCTGAAAACGCAAGTCATTACTTGCCCATACACAAGCAGCTACACCTTGCAGCAAAGTCTCTGGTGGACTGTATTTTATTTCTACTCAGTAAGGTGCAATTTATACTCACAGGAGGCGGGTGTTCAACAAATATACAGCTGCTGGAGTCCTCATAGCTTGTCGCTTGTGCAAAATGGAGATCTGATTTTATATTTATTTTATAAATAGTGCTATTCCTTAAAGAAATCATCCGGTCCTTCCTGCAGTGGGCTCGGGAAGCCTGCTTGGAACAACAGTGGAGATGAGCAGCTGACCGACGAATGACCCACGTAAGGTTACTATCCCAAGATCTAATAAAAAAGCATGGCAGGGTAAAGGGAAACATGACTACAGGTCGTGCATTCCTTCTGTGAAGTACGATCAACTTCTGTTGTTCCCAGCATTGTTTTTTTCATACAGGTCACGATTCCTTAAATGTACTAAAACTTCCCGGCAATAACAGTTTAGTTCAGTTATTAATCATACTTGTAATCATTAGCGCCTTTGTAGGGAAAAAAAATATATGCCAGGAGATGATTATTTGACAAATTACTGCAGGGGCTCAGCATAATAGCTTTGCTGATACAATCAACATTGAGCCATTAAAAAAAAAANGAAAAGGAAAGAAAAGAACAAACTTCCAAACTGTTTATGAAAAACACTACCCTGTCAGTGGAAGGAGCCTGACATTTAAATAGCTACTACACAGTTGTCTTCACAAGCACAGGCTCAGTTCTTTACATATACAGTTACTATCACAGCATATGTAAGCAGCTAATAAATGAAGATAATCCATAATAACTGAGGAATTTGCATTTGTCTCTAATTCATGGACTTATTAGGAGCATGAGTGCTGCAAACTGAACTCTGGCTGAATCTGTACTGGAAGCCAATGCTTGATGTACTGGGAGTCTGTGTGCAGCTCCCAGCTTCTGCTGGTGCAGCCTTGGAATCTGTACAAGAAATAAACAATCCCTTCTGTATTTGCATATTAACTTTCTAGTACTTCCTTCAGACAAGCCCTGCTAATTAGCCCTGCTAATATACACAAAGGCAGTGGTTTACTTTTGACCAGCAGAGTAAAACTACCACCAAGTGGAATAAAAGGTTTGCTGATAAAAGCACAGCCTGACCACTAAACTTGCATCAGTGGTCAGGACTCCTGTCAGCACAGCTAAGCTGTAATGAGGATTTCACCCTTCTCCAGCCCTGACAGCACAGAAAGCACCACAAACCATTAATTTTTAGATCTTAACCTGCGTATGGTCTGTGCAACAAAATTCACCTCTCAAAAAGCAACTATTGTTTTCATGCAACACTATTTTTCTTAATAAGTTTTGTGCCTTAATATTTTTATTGTATTGGTTCTGGAAAGTTATTTGGTATAAGGTAAGGTGTTCCTAAAATTTCATTGGAAGAACACTGCTTCTTCAGATTGCCTAGAAGTGTGAGCAGACGAGTATCTGTACATCTCCTTACAGGCATTGCTGTGTTTTCATGCACAGATAACTATTCACTAAGGTCCAACTTTACTGTCACTGAAATAAATGAACATTTTTCCATTGACTTCCTTAAGCAAAGATATGGATTCAGAACCCAACTGCCAATACTAATATTGCCTCAAAAATACCACTTCATGCATATAAAATTATACTTAATGAGCAAACTAAAGTAGGTGGGTTCATTTGGTATTCAGAGATAAGCCTCCTAAACGTGTAAATTAAAATAAAAATAAAATTCTGATGAGTATAAGGGAGCTGTTTTCTGTTCTTTTGTGCAGATATTATTCACAACTTTTCCTTTCTATGCATAAAAATAAAAGAAGATTGAAAATACCTGCCATTGGTTTTAAAAAACAGTACAATATCAAGAAAATGAATAGCTGTGATGCCCATTTTGTTGCTATGAGCACAGACCAATACCCCTGGCAAAGCATATGTGGTCTGAAAGGCCTTGGCCAGGGGCTAATGGAGGGACTCACCTGCACATACCAAGCACAGGCTGAGAAAGAAATGTTGGCTTGGTGCTGAACACCCTGCTTTTCATGTGTTTTAATTAACCCCATTATTGGTTTTAATTAGAGATGCTTAAGAGAGAACAATCGCCAAGTTTGGATCGGCTCTTTCCAAGGCGGCAGCGGAATCCGGAGGAGCCGTAGTCATTTCCCCCACAGAAATCACGAGTCAGCAATTCCAGAGGGCTCCTCACGCCTTTGCTGCCTATGTGGGAAATAGCAGAAGGATGAAATTTTCCCGCCCTGGGAGTCAGTAGGCTGGAAACTGATGCTGGAGCACCGTGGTGCTGAAACAAGGGGTGCCCGAGCTCCCCAGAATGCCAGCGTGGAGCGAGGCCAGCTCAGCACTGGAACGAGTTATGGAGCTGTACCTCGGGGTACCTGAAATTAGGCCCATAAGGGCAGACTCTACAAAATGTTTTAGAAAAGAGCAGCAACCTTCTCAAAAGAGCCAGGATGTCAAAATTCACTTTTGAAAATCTCCCCAGGAATCCCATCTATCTGCCTTCTTAGTCACTTTGAAGGTTGGTGATTAAATCCATACTTACAGTGTGATTCTCCCACACATGGGGAGCAATGGGAGCTTTGTCATCACCACTAATGGGGACAGGATTGCGAGGAATGAAATGTGCAAGGAGTATGCAAGGGGAACAAAAAAAAGGCTTGAAAATGATCAAATGAAGAGCCAAGGGGAGTTTTTAATTTTTGTTCATGCTTTAATTACTGAAAATGATATAAGCACTTTGCCAGTTTTAAAATGGTTAAGTTTTAAAATGTCTGGGGTTGTTTGTTTCTTTTGGGAATGACTTACAATAACCAAGAGATATAAATCAACGCATGGTTTTGCTTTACTTTTCTTCTGCAGCCACAGCTTAAACAACCAAACAGCAGGGCAGCTTCTCCGCAGCCTGAATCCACCCAGAGTGCTCTGGGAAGGCTGGTGCTCAGTCCACTGCCAGCCTTGCCCTGATGGAGCTGTCTTACAGTGTTCTGGATGCCCTTCTGGGTAGGGTGCCCTCCTAAGGAGGCTGATTCCCATTTGCTGTGCTCTTGGGACATTTCCTTCCTTGGTTCAAAAAGGAGCAGTGCTGAAATTTGAAGGATAGCCCAGAGTTTGTGATTATTTCGGGTGAAATTTTTACTCCAGTTTAGCGACTCTATAGGGCTTGGCTGAAAAATGTGTTGAGTCATGCACCCAAATCTTCTTCCACTTTCAGATCTCTCTGCACCTTCCCTCTCCCCCTTCCCCTATCCCATATAAGCATCAGATTTTAATGTGCTTCTCTCTCTTTTGAGGTGAGAACCTGCAGTGTCCCCTGAGTCCCAAGGGGAGCACGCCGATAGAGCCATCCCCAAACCTGACCAAAACTGCTTCCTGGGGTACCAGTGCTGGTGCAGCTGTGCTGGGTGGGAGGCTGGTGTGGGCAGCTGCTGTATGGATACTTACCTGGTGTTTGGGATAATATCCTCTAGGATGCCATGGTTGTCTTGCCTCTACTGGTCACAGGGACTGTCACAGTCTGGTTTCTCTCAAGGCCCTCAAAAATGGTTTTGCTCCAGTTACCAGACACAGAACACCAATGAGCTGTCAAGTGGTGAATATCCGTATCATTCCCTGACGACCATTGAAGATGAGGGCCAAAGGCATGGGACCTATCACTGGACTCTTCATTCACTCCTTTCTTTTTAAAATCTTCTCCCCATCAACAAAACACGCTAGATGGGCAAACAAGCCCACTGGCATTGTTAACATGTGACACCTGACACTGCATCTCGCAGAGCCCTGTGCTTTGTGTCATTGTGCTGGATGGAACAAGTGGCAGGAGGAGGCCAAGGTAGGACCAGGTCACGGCTCCCTGGGCAGCTGAGTTTGTGGAGGAGGTTCCTGCTGTTGTATCTGCAGGAGATGGGCCTGCCTGCTTTCCCCTTCAGTGTTTCAGCTTTCTGTTTCACAGAATTGCAGAATTTCTGTAAAATGCAAATAGTAGCTCTTCTGCATCTCACAGGCATACTGTGAGGATAAATGTATTAAAGATGTGCAGCAGTCAGAGTCCACATCAGGGCAAAGAATCTTAGAGAAGATAAATATGCCTGTAGACACCAAGTAGTCTCCTTCTTTGATGCTTTAGTGCTTTTATGGTCAATAAAGGAACCTTGAGTTTCACAAAGGCTGTCCTACAGTTCTAATATTAGCATCCTCACCACGTCCTTGGTGATGTCTGTTTGTATCTCTGTGTGATGCTGATGTTGTTGGTAGCATTTTCATGCATGATAAACCAAACTACAAACCTGTTTTGTGCTTGACAGTGAATTGGTTTGCAAAAGTGAAACAAAATACAGTTCAATCACTTGAGAATGTGAGGAGAGGATTACGTGAATATTTCTGTGTTATATGAAAAGATACGGAAGTTGTTTCTTCACAGGAAGAATAGTAACTTGGTAAATGAGTAAATATAAGTTAATAGAAACACCGGTGTAAATTTGCATTTCCCTTGGTTTTAGTTCAACTAAGTCTAGAGCTTCTTGCTATAAATTCAGTGAAAGCCACCACACGATGAGACTGAGCTTCAGGGACACTTCTGGTTGCTGCAGCCCCAAGGCAGCCCCTGCTGGAAGCTGCTCCCACCCCAACACACACGGGAGTGGGAGCACCGTCTCCATGTGTGAGAGGTTACACACCCTCAGCATGGCCAAATGCATCTGCACTGCAGCATGAGGGATGGTGCTATCGATCCCCTGCACCAGGAGCAGAGTTAAGCTGCATGTACAACTTCACTGTTCTCCTTTCTTGCTTGTGAAGTCTTACCCACTCAGTCACAGCTGCCTCAAAGGAGGGTTTGTGTGGGTTTTTTTTTTCCTTCCCTGGAACATTTGACTAAATCACATTTGCAGATATTTCAAATGTTTCATTCACGTGACACCTGAGCTTTATTTACTTTTGAAATAAGTCATCTCATTAACAGAATTCATTATCCATTATTACTGTCATGTCATTCTCCTAATAAAAGGAGTGACTGTAGAAGCATTCAGTGGCTTAGCTGGTAGCATAGTGAGCTATTATGCAGCAAACCTGCATTCACGCTGTACATTGGTATGCCAAGGCTGGCAGAGACTAGGAGCATCAATGAGGTAATAGTCTTAATCTCTGAGGGGAGGATTATGTTGTGCTGCACTGCAAATACCTCCCACTGTTAGCAGGATAATACTTCAGATGAAGCTATAAATTGTTCAACAAATAAGGACAGGTGCTGGGAAGAGGGTGAAAAAAACCCCTGCAATGTTCCACCATTATCTCCAGATAAGAGGTGGAAAAACAGTTGTTCTCACTGCTAAATTATTATCACTCTTTCTCCATTTAAATTACCAGCATGGCATGGACAGCCACTTTAAAGTGAAGTGCATTGGTAGTATCTTTGGTGTCTTCTTCCCAGAAATATTATTTGCTTCTGTGGCTGAGCAAATGCTGGCTGTGGATATGTGTGACATGAAGTGACCATGGACAGGGTGCCCCAGATACACTGTCCCACCTCCGTGTGTGAGCTCTCTACTCCACAGAGTCCAGTGGTACATCTGACCCCGGATAGACTACACTGTCCACCATTTGCCTACTCTGAAGAGCAGTTAGCATTCATTACTGCCCATGGCACGGCATTTTGTAACTCCTCCTGTTCATGTTTTGTAGACCTGATACTCCAGTTTCACCTTAACTGTCTGGGGGGAACACAAGCTACCCAGTTGAAGCAGATCACAGAATCATAGAATACTTTGGGTTGGAAGGGCCATTTAAAGGCCATCTAATCCACTCCCCTGCAACGAGCTGGGAGATCTTGAACTAAACCAGGTTGCTCAGAGCCCCATCCAACCTGACCTTGAAAGTTTCCAGGGATGGGGCATCCACCACTTCTCTGGGCAACCTGTGCCAGTGTTTCACCACCCCCATTGTAAAAAAACCTTCTTCCTTATATCTAACCTAAATTGACCCTGTTTTACCTTAAAACCTTTATCTCTTGTTCTATTGCCACAGGGCCTGCTAAAAAGTGTGTTCCCATCTTTCTTATAGGCCCCCTTTAAGTACTGAGATTGTGCACTGAGGTTGCTCTGGAGCCTTCTCTTCTCCAGCTGTATGTACCTCTGTGTTTGGATGGTTTGCTTCCTATCCCACAGCAAGTCTTAGAAATTCTGAGAGATTTCTCATTTATTAGGGGGGAAAGAGGGGAAAAAAATTGGCACAGTTTTCAGACCACCTTTTGCCATAGGATGTCAGTGAAAATCACAAAGCTGGACAAATGGCATTATTCCCACTTTACAGAGGATGGATATGAGATAAACATTAAAATATATTTAAGCAGTGTGTGTGCTGGGATAAACTTTATCCAGTGGCCCCTGGCAGATGTTCCTCTATCACAGGATAGCAGAAGAGAGGCATTTAATGTCAATATACAGACTGTCAGTTCAGGCTAAAATATAACCAGAGATTTGCTTCTAAACACATGTTGCATTTCAGAGGTAGCAGTGATTTACCATGGTCCCAGCACTTATCTATACTATTTTCTGCTGTTTTTTCCACTGTCAGAACTTGTACTTGATCCAAAGCTGCATCCAGCCACACAACAAACCAGCAGTGGACTGTGAGCGGGAAGCAGTGCTTTCAGTCTCATAGGTTAATTCTGGAGCATAGCTGAGAAGCTTTGCTTTGGCCCAAGGCAGTGTTAATTAAATTTGCCTGCTTTTCTTACTTACCAGATTCCCCTGCTTGTCCAGCTGTAACTCAGGGACCTGTTCTTTGCCCAGACCACAACTCTAATGATTCAGTGAGGGCCTTCTTTCTCACCATGTGAAAAACCACATTTTGATTAAAAATGCTGAAAACGCCCCATTTCCAGGTCCCTAAACCAACGATTTTTTAAATGGTTTTGATCATGGAAAATTTCAGCCTTTGCAAACTCTGCCCTGTTTTGAAATCATAGCAAATGCAAATTATGAAATATTAACCTTGCCCTTCAGCTTGAAATTCCTTTTAAAATTTTATCTAAGATCAAACTTGTTCATCCCTGGAAAGTGGGAAGAGAGACCTCTTTTGGGCATACTCTTAGCAACATCTGATTTAAATGATGTTCAGATTGTGGGTCCAATTCCACTCCCAGCTGTACACATGGAGGCACTCAATAATTCCCCCCATATTGCTGGTCTTTCCAATCAGTTGAAGGCTAGTGGAGAATCAAAGCCATAAAGTAGCTGAGGATACAACTAAACAGATTTGTCTGCCAGAAGCAATGGAACAAATTAAAACCTTGATGCACTGGTTTAATTTTTTTAATTTTGTATTGATCCTTTTTCTATAGGAGGCACGTGCAGTCCTGCAGAGCAGCAAGGAGCTACTGCTTTTCCTTGCAGGAGGGTTGACCTGCTGCTCACTGCAAACAGATTTCATCTTTTCCATGTCCACATCTTTCTTTCCATAAATAAGTAATATTTTTGCTCTCTGTTTAGTTTTACCCTTCCCTAGAGAAATGCCTGGTTACATTTGTTAGAAAGTTAACCATTTCTCATCGTAATTGCAAAGACTGGGATAAAAAAAAAAAAAAAATCTGTCCCTTTTAAAGCTCTTGCTCTGGAGTTTGGCTTTAATATCTACTCACCCAGTCACAGCCACTGGTGACTCAAACCCAGGTGTTTTCTTCAAGAGGGAGTTTCAGTTGGTGTGACTTTTTGTCTAAGGATGTCCACTCCAGCATGGGAACTCTGCTTCCACAATTTCTGTAGGAACAGGGTCCTTTTTTGACATAAAAGGGAACTTCTCAGAGTCAGGATTTACACCAGATTAACTACCTCTGAGAGTGGTGTACAGGGTCTTTATGGTGATTGCAAATTTAAAGCCACCTTGGCAGAAGTGAGAGTAAGATTTGTGAAAATGTCAGCAAAATGGCTTGTCTCTGGTTGCCCTGCAGCCAGATGAGAGATGCTCAGGGGAAAGCATGGGACAGTCAGACTCTGAAAATGCATTAGCACAAAAAATCCCAGTACTGAAATCTAAGCACAGCCTGCTTTACCAGCATTGCAGCAAATGACCCAGCGCATCCCAGTACTTGGGCTGGTTTTCAGCAGTCTTTGGAAGAGTTTTTATCTTTCTGATTTAAGATACAGTGTTACTTAAAACCCCCTAATAGTAAATCAAATGTCAAAAGATGAAAAAAAATTTCCATCACCCTCTGCTTTTTATAAAAATATATCAATTTAATAACTCGGTTTAAAGAAAAACAGAATGATCATGTTAAAATACTGCCAAATTTATAAACTTTGACAGTCCCACATACTGAGATGAACAGGCAAATTTATTTAATAAGAAATAAAATACATTTTCTCCCTGCATTCATTGAAATAATAAGACAGACACATCTGTCCCAAATTTCTTTTAAGGAACAGAATGGCTGCTACTAACTAGAAAATAGTGCCTTTCTGCTGGCTTACCTCAAGATAAATTTACAGCTTCACTGTAACAGTATCAGAATTCAAAATGTAATAAGTTCAAGTAGAAGGAGATCAAACATTTCTGTCCGCATTAACTCTTTGATGTCACAATTCAATATCTCACAATGAAAGATGGGGATGTAAAATGCAGGAAAGTTTATGCAAGTTCTTGCTGTTCTCAAAGCTGAAATATCTGCAGGGTCTGTTATGGGGGTTTGCACATTCCCATAGGAATGTGCGGTGAGCATTGCAGAAGGATAGGCTGCCACAGGAGTTACAGATTTACATGCTTTCTGAGAGATGTAGCTCTTACTGTAGGCAAGACCTCAGAACCTCATAGTCCAGTAGCTGCTTAGAAACCTAGACCAACATCTCAGAGATAAAAAATGCCCCAGAGATATTTCAAACCAAGACCTTCATGCAGTTAGAGTAATAACCCATTTCAAAAGTATTTCAGGAAAGGGATGATTCTTCTGCTATCTGACCTCAGAGGAAGGATAGACCACTCTCACCCCAAAACAGCACAGAAAATGGAAAACAATAATTGCAGCCATACCAAAGAAAAATGGCACATTTTTCAACCCAAAGAACAGTCATCTTTCTCTATCACAACAGGCAGAGTTGTTTAAATATGTCCCCTTACATCTACACAATAAGGGATTTATACAATGTCCCACATCAAATGGAAAATCCTTCTTTATGAATTTCTGCTGTCCTCCCAGACCAAATATTTCTTTTTGATCTAAAAGTTTGGTCCTCTCTGCTTCCTTTGTGCTTCTCAGGTGGCACCAAGGGAATACCAAGAAAAAACAGCAAGGAATTTCCTTATTTAAGAAGTCAGAATCAGATCATGCAAGACAAACAGGCATATTAGCAATTGTTTAGTTTCATGTGGCATTCCCTTTGTGGGGAAAGAACATACACTAGTTGTGTATTTTGGGGACTCAAGTATTAAGAAACAGAACTCTGAGGGAAGTTTTAAAAACAGAAGGCAAGACAAGTGTGACAATGACTGGCTATGATGGGGAACCTTCCTAGTGAGAGCCAAGAAGGGGTTTACTGGGGGTAAATAAGAATCAGCTAAAGAGGCTCCCCATTAGTGCTGCCTGATAAAGTCCTGGTTTGTGGGTTGATATGACACCACTGCAGCTTCCCAGCAAGGCTGGGCTCTGTGTGCCCTGGCACACGTTCAGCTTGTGCTGGCCAGAGAGTACTTTTCTGGTCTAGCCTGAACAGTTCTGCAAACAAGGCAAGCTGTATGAGCAAAAATCACTTGATGCCAGTATAAGCTGGGTTTCCCTGAAAGCTTTTGCCAGTGTGAAGTGTTCTTAAAAACTGTAAAAATAAAATCCAAAAAATGTCACATCCTTGGCTGGCATTGGCATGTGTGCAGACATTTTAAAGATATATTTGGCTTAGGTTTGCTTTTGCTGGATAAGGCTGCACCAATGTAATTGAAGAATGTTATGATAATAATAAATGTCATGTTTATTAACATATTTAACAGCATTAATAAATGGGGAGCTGTCAAATTGGTGTTACCCTGACCAAAGACCATAATAACACTAAGTGGTAACTCTGGGGGACTGTGTGAAAACAAAACTTTTTCTTCTGATGGAGTTGTGAAGTCTGTAGCTGAAAACTCAAGTAACATCTCTCCTACTTTTGTGAAGAGCAACTTTTAGACAGGGAAGGTTACTTAGCAGGGTCTAGAACATACAATGAAAGCAGGAAAGGAAAAAGAAATGAGCCTGTACTACGACACGTAAAGGTCTATGGATTGCCAAGGGCTGCTCCTTTGCTAACAAAAGTGGTTTGCTGTCTATGAAACAGACAGAGAACATACTTGTCTATGAGACGCAGCTAAAGTGATTTAACCTGCCACAGTGAAATGAAACCTTCCATGAGAGAGTCCCAGAGGAAAAATTAGTGGCTCTGAATATACCTGCCTGGGACAAAGCACATGTTCTCCAAGGGACAGACAGGCCAGGCTCTGCCTCTGAATAAAAATCCTTGAAAACTAAAATTAAAAAATAATTACCTGAATAAGGGTCATAGAATTCATTACTTTGTAGATAGGGCTTATTAGAACAAGAGAATATCAGACAGACACGAGTATGACCTGCCATAAACCAACTAAACCATGTTTGCATGCAAAAATGTTCCATTTTTATCCTGAGGAGCTGCCTGGTTTTCAGAGCATTGTTAGTGCTGGACTATAGCTCTTCTCAGTGGCAAACAAGTGATGGAATTCCTTCTGCATAACTGGCATGTGATGAGGATGTAAACTGGGGAGACCAAACAGTTGGGATTCAGATAGACCATTTGCCCCACTGCACTTGCCAACTGAGTTTTGGAGAGTCGAGGTTTTAAATATATTTTAGCACACTTTTTCCTATTCAACCAGAGCTTTTCCCATAAATGCTTGCAGGTTAGAAGGACATTTGGACCCTGACCAGACAAAGCTCTTGAGTATTTCCAAGTAAAGAGCCTGGAAGTCAACAGTATTACTCACCTGTCTGAGAGCTTGAAGGAGCGAGGGAGGCAAAGTTTGTAGGGAGAGGTAATATATTTTATGAGGAAAACTGATATCACTGGAAAAAATGGACAAGCTCCCATGGACACAATTTTTAAGTGCAAGCCCTGTCAAAGGTTTTAGTTTCTAGTACAGATGAATTATTTGGTTTACACCTTCTGTTATTTTGAAATACCTCAGGGCCAGTTTCCTCCCATTTTCAGCCACTTGGCTGTGGTGCCTTTTCCCACAGCCTCATCACTGAGATCTGAACTGCTCTATAGATGTACCTATACTTCTTTCACAGGGCACCTGAGGCACCTCCTGAATTATATGCCTATAATTCAAGGGGATTTAGGACACCTGATGTGTCATGTAATGCTAAACAATTACATCCCAGATCCCGGCTTTCAACATGTAAAATCCAGCAAACCTAGATGAGTTGGTTTCAGGCTGAGTTTCTTTGTGGTTGTTCCATTATGGATTTTTTTTGGACAAAGATTAGCTGCAAACACAAAGCAAATCTAAAAAAATCTGGCTCTGAATTCTTTATATACTCAATCCTCTAATCCACCCTCACATAATCTGTTATATCATACAGCCCTTGGTGTAGGTGTGTAGTTCAGATCTGATGACTGAATTCTATTGTGTGAACACCCACACAGCACAAGCAGACGGAGCTATTGCTGCAGTTCTTCCTTCTGCACAGCAGGCAAGCTCGAGCATCCTTACTCCCCACCCACCCATTCACCCCATCTGTGCTCTATTCTTTAGCACACTCCACTGCCAGGGAACTGGCTTCTACAGGCCAAACTGGTGTCAGAGCTTCACCCCCAGCTCTGAATCGGCTTTAGCTACATGGAAAAAGGTACTCATTGTGCTTGACGTCACTAGAGCAGCAGGATCCCAGCCCTACAGGTGAGAGTGGAAAATGTGATGTACTGTGCTTCATATTGCACAAACCCATGAGCTGACAGACAGTTTGTGTGAAGATAAGCCAGAGGAGAGGGCAGGAATAAGGATTTCACTTGCATGTTCCCTGGATATTCCACTGCCTCTGACATACAAGGTCTTCATTGATCTCTGCTCCTGTTGGGGATATTGAAACCTTACTAAAAGTTGTGTTGGCAAAATACCTGCTGTTACAAATATATATGGTTTGGGCTGAAAGGGAACTTAAGGATCATCCAGTTCCAGCCCCCATGCCATGGGCAGGGAACCTTCCACCAGACCAGGATGCTCCAAGACTTGTCCAGCCTGGCCTTGGACACTTTCAGGGATGGGGCAGTCACAGCTTCCTGTTCCCACAACCTGTTCCCATGCCTCACCACCCTCACAGAATTTCTCCCTAATATTTAGTCTAAACTTGCCCTCTGACAGTTTGAAGCCATTCCCCCTTGTCCTATCACTACATGGCCTGTCAAACTTTCCTCTCCAGCTCCCTTGCAGCTGCTTTAGGTTTGGCAGAGGCTCCAAGGCCTCCCCAGAGCCTTCTCCTCTCCAGGTAGAACAACCCCAGCTCTCTCAGCCTGTCTCCATAGGAGCATCTTTGTGGCCTCTTCTGGACTCGCTCCAACAGGTCCTGTTCTTCTATATTGGAGCCCTAGACCTGGATGAAGCACTCAAGGCAAGATGTCACTAGTGCAGAGCAGAGGGGCACAATCATTCCCTTGACCTGCTGGTCACTCTTTTTTTGATGCAGCATGTGCATGAGCGTATTTCCATTTCTTGCTTCCAAGAGGAAATCACACCTTTTACTTGCATACAGCACACATTCTTAGTTTCTTCCTCCTTCCATGCATATTATTTATCCAACTTTGATTGCAACTTTGCAATCAAAAAACTTCCTCTACTCATTTGTATTTTTCAGCCTTCACAATACGTGCAGAATGCAGAGTTCATGAAAAACAGAGGACTGGTGAGCAAGTGTTACTGTCTGACAATAAAATAAATCGGGCTACCGAAACTTGATAGGATGTGTGCCAAATGTTTAAGGAAAAAAAACAACAAAACAACTTCCACCTATCCAAACATTAATTGAACAAATTGGTCAAAAGTCTTGTATTCTTATATAAATCTACTTTATTATTAAGAAAAGATGTACTAAGGAAGATTCAATCCCTAGCAAAAAAGAGCTTAGAAAAAGCAATGCCAGAGACATACAGGAAAATGGCAAAAAATCCTTCTATTTGTCTAAAGGAAAACCTTCTAATTTGAAACCTAACTAAAAGCTGTTGCCAAATACCCCATTAGCTGATTCCAAAATCTGTTTCAACAGCTCAAACGTTTTTCCTATCACTGGGACTGCACAGGTGCCTACAAAGGTATAATTTGAATTTGTTTCTTATAAAACAGCTCATAAGTAAAAAATACCCTGTTTTAGCTATTATCAGACATATTTTTCTAGGTGCCCATAATGGTAAAAGCAGTGTAAGCCCTTCACATCGTTAAAGCTTTGGGAGCTGACCAGGCTGGGACATGGGCTCTGTGAGACCATAAAGAAAATGTCTGAGCGCAAATTCCTATCAAGAATGAATCAGAACTCTGTGTGAAAGGTAATTTCAGCATCTCTGGCCCAGCGAAGTAATGCCAAATTAGGTATATGAGAGAGGCCACTTTCCACTCTTGGTCAGTTAAGTCGATGTGAATTCTTAGGCAGGACAGGAGGACTCAGAGCCGGAGACTGCATGCATTAGGGGCAGAACAAATCTACCTGTGCCATAAATCTGTTTTATTCTTACAAGAGCCAACCTCAGGGTTCCTTTTTGAGCTCTGGATGTTAAAACAAGGCAATAAAGAGCCTGTTTAGGCAGTTCTTGATCAGACTGGCATATTTTGTCCAACCACACACCACTGACCCAGAAATCCAGACAATGGCAAAAGTCTTAGATAGCATTTCCAAGCAGAAAAGAAAAACAGTTCATGTTGTAGAAAACCTAGGTGGGTATTAGTCCTTTCTGTGTTTGTTTCTTTTTTAAAAACTAATAACACACCCTCATTTTAAAATTCACGATCGCATCATTTAATGGTTGTAGCTTGTGCCGACTCTCTGGATTAGTAAATCAAAATAATAAAATTGTGAAATATCTTTCTACCATCAAGAAAATAATTAAAAAAGTAGTTTTAGGGCTTTCCCAAGCATTTGCAGTGATGATCTTGCCAATCAATTCTTGTTGTGTAGTGAGCAGAAAAGAACTAATTATATGACATTTTTTACTTTTAATTTCAGAACAAAGAACATGGAATAATTATTGGTCCTGGAAACTAAAATATAGAATATTCTATAATCCCAAGTTCATTATTACTTGAGGGACTGGTAATAATAATAATAAGGCATTATGCAGCCCTAAGGAACATCATGTCTAAAAGGTAAATACTTAAAAGCCATGGTACATCAGCAAATCCAGAGGCAGGAATAGAGATTACTATGGGTTTAGGTGAGGGTACATTATAGTTCTTGTTTTTAAATCAGCTTTAAATCTGATTCCAGGAGAGCTGGAATTCAAAAGAGAGATTTGGTGTGCAACAACATGGGAAGGACTCTCATTTACCTTTCTACTCCTTGTCTGTTGGTACTCTGAGGTAAAAAAAAAGTGCCTGAAAGTCATTAAGAATTGAACAAACTGAAGTTAAAATCTTTGATCATGGAGTGGAAATAGGAAGCAGAGAAATATGTTGTGTTTTTCTTCATTGTTTTGCCCTCAGACCAGGATGTTTGAAATTTAAAGTCATTGTTTACTGATTTTTTTTCCTATTGTTTACCTATACTGTTTTGATCTTCACAGTTCAGTTTGTCATACAGAAAGGTTTTAACTGTAAAATAGCAGCCAAAAAACCGCCCTTGTTTTTGACAAGCTAAAAAACCTGTGTGGTTAAGATTATTAAATGACCTCCTTATCCTTAAAGCACTGAACAGCACCTAAGCCAGAACTCTACATCAGTAACAACATATGATCTGTATTATAAAACTCTAGTTATAGAGTCTAACTATAGTTATTCTATAACTCTAGCAAACGTATTATTGGTAATTACTTAAGGGTTGCACTGAGGTGTTCTGTCTCCTGAAGGGCCAAGCTGCCTCAGGTCACCTACCTTGTGCTGTGCTTTGGTCCTGAGTAATGCAAACCTTGTGGAGAAAAAGGAGAGGAGAGACCACCTTTGGGGCTTTCCCTATCAGAAGGGTCAGGAATTTCATAGACCTGCTCCAAATGAGATAGAAGATTCGATTGTGGGCTAGTTCAAGCTACATATGCTAGCCATTGGACTATGGCAGAGTGGCACTAGTGGAAGAGTTGCTTTCTGAAATGCAAATGTTGCTTAGAAATGAATCCTATGGAACTGATGTTGTTTTAGTTGTATTTCTGAAGGCTTTAACTAGGTTGCTGCTGTGAATCCTCTCATTAGGATGCTACACCTCCACAAACACCAGCAGTAGCACAGGTCACAGAACCCACTAGTCAGCATAAATATTCTGTTTCTATAATGCTTTACAATGTGCTTTTGGATTTAGCACTGATGAGCGACCGGGAGTGACCTGCTGTCTTACAGAAATGAGCCTGCTCCTGCAGCAAGAGGCTCTTCGGCTACCACTCTCTAAAACTAAGGGTAGAAAAGCCAAGAAGATGAGAAAAGCATCCCAAAGAAGCCCCTGAATTGAGGGAAAGGTAACAGCTGGATTAATGTTCAACTGCTTCATTTTGGGGTTTGCCATGAATAATTAAGTGTAATTAATAAATAGTGCCCTGAAGATAGGATCAAACAGACTTTGGGTGTGGTGTTTAATCCTTCCTGAGTTGGAGAGTAAGGCTAGCAGCCTATAATGGATTTAACTAATTCTCTTAATTGCAGCTTCATTTGCCTGATCTTTCTAAATGGTATTAATCTAGTGATTTGCAGAATAAGCACTTGGAAAAGACTTACCAAAATCATGGTAGGATCTCAAAGATATATTTCTCTTCTTAGATTTTTTTTTCAGTGGGAGAAGAGATTTCACTGTCAATGCAAATTCTATTAATTTGGCTAAGCGTTCACAGTCTTTGTTGGTATAAAATAAGAATTTAAAATGTCATTAACAAATTCAACCCTTAGAATCAACAATGGTAATGACAAATTCTGCAAGACTCCTAATTAGTTCTTTATAGATTAAATATTTTTCAAAGGCAAAACTGCAGCATTTCACTCTCATTTCCATGCTGGGTACTGAAGCACTGCACAGATTTCTATGTCTCCCAAAAGCATTCAGCAGAAACATGTCCCACATGTTGACAACCACGCTGGGAGACAGGAAGATAATCACATTTCTTTATCACTCTTTGCCTGGACAACAACAAATCTGCACAAGAAGCCTTTAGCTCTGAGCAAATTCCAGCTAAAAGCAGCTATAGGTCATATCCTCAGGTTTTCCAGATCAGATCTGCCCTCTGCTCCCACCACACACCACCACTCAGGTGCTCAGTTTCCTTCCCTACAGAGCTCACTGAATTGAGCCCAGAAGAGCCGAAGCAATTAACAAAACCTTGAGCTGCAGAGGTTAAACCTACTGGCAACAGTTCCCCTCCCTGGGCACAATGGAAAATTTCTTCTCTGACAGCAGTTTGCTGGAGAAAAAGGTAATGAAGTAGAGCTCAAGTGGAAAGAAGTGAAGCTGAGTGAATGCCTTTGACTTGCCATAGGTGACTGGCTGTGCCAGCTTTGACTCTTGAGCCATCCTGAGTTTGATCCTGTACGCAAGCACAGAAACTTCCTGAAACTTGCCTGA
The DNA here is from genome assembly GCA_013400415.1 of Scytalopus superciliaris. NCBI lineage: Eukaryota > Metazoa > Chordata > Aves > Passeriformes > Rhinocryptidae > Scytalopus > Scytalopus superciliaris. The sequence goes on from VXBX01000555.1 coordinate 361,271, forward strand.
AACTCAGCAGCATCATTTGTGCAAATAAATGGCAAAATTCCCACTGTCTCAGTGGTGCTGCTACTACCATCTGAGTCCAGTTCTGCTGTGCCTTTTGCTCATGTGAAGGATTCTTCTATCTATTAATTACACGATACATAAAAAGCTTAATCTGACACAAGTGACATGGGCTGTCCAACCATGCACATGGTTGTGCTGGCTTAATGTAGGTTCACACCACTTGTATTTTTCCTTCCTATTGTTTGCTGTCCCCATTGTTGTATTTTGCCTTCAATTGGGCTGGAAGTTATAAAGAAAAATGTGTTGTTTTTTTTTTCTCTGTGTTTGTACAGCATTGCACACAGAGAATCCAAGGGCCTGTCAGCCTACTCTACTATTAAAAATTAACAACAGTAATTACTTTATTCTCATTATCAAATCAAGGAAATAATGCTGCTTGGAAGCTGCACATGCTGTTGCAAGTAGCGAAGCGCACATGATATCCATGGCCCTTTTGCTGCTCTTAGCTAGCCACTAACTCACTTAATTTTGTGTAGTTTAGCACATTACAAGATTGTTCAGGAGTGCCATAAATGATGTCAGGCACCATCAGAAACCACTTCAGAAAATCATTGCCTGTAGCCAGATCAAAAGGTGAACACCTGGAAACTTGCAGTTCTGGGAAAGCAGAATAAATCTTTTTTTTTTTTCCCTCTCTCCCCATTCCCCCCCCCCTCCCTTTCTCTTCCTCTTGGAGATTTGTTTCTTTTTGCCTTAAAGAATTTGAAAGGTTTATTTACAGCTTTTCAAATGACCCCTAATCTATTTAGAAAAACATAGCATGGCGAATTCATCTCGGGTGTAACTCCATTTGTTGATTTAAGCAGACTTGTGCCAGAAGGGAGCCTGGCCCAGGAGTTTCTCTGCAGAGAAAAACAGCATTTGAATACAACGCTTAATTGGCTTGTTGAGTCCCATCACAGACTGTCCCGGAATATATTTATTAAAGATAATTCTTTTATTTTGGTAAGATTGTATCAGTAACTGAAACTCATGGTAGTAGCTTTAAACCGCCTCTTGTTCCCCAGGCTCTGCTGCTTGAGGATGATCATTTTCACAGCACCTGACAACATTTAAGGAGACATTGTATTATGTAGCTGAGTGAAATCTAAGACCATAAATAACTGGGAAAGTTGCTTATTTTGTCAGATATCAGCAATATAATTAATTACAATCCATCAGGGTCAACTTTCAGGAAGTAACATAAAAAGTTGTTTACTGTGGAACTGCAGAATTTAAAGATGTGCTGGGAACCTGCTGCAAAGACACACAAAGTCCATAAGTAATATTAAGATCAGGCCTGCTGTAGATAATTTAATCAAAATATAATTGGTTTGTTTAAGCTTACAAATTGCTGGCATTCTTCTCTTGATCAGTTTATATATAGATTCACTACTTTAAAGGGATTCATTATTTTTCTCAGCAACTACCAAAATTGAATATTTTTATGAACATTTATACCCCAGAAAAAGGGTCTGGGGCACAAACAGTCCTAACAAAAACATCAGCTGCTGTTTTTTGTGCGATACTGCACTAAGTATAGAGCATGAATCTGGCTGTAAGAGCTCTCTCCATAAGTTGTATATGGACCAGGGGCACTGGGGGGGGGAATGGAAGGATACTGTGGGACAGGATTGGCAAAAAGTAAGGAAAAGAGACAAAAAAGAGAACAGGAGTGAAATTAGAAAGCGGGGAATGCAGAGATGTTCAGAAAGTAGAACACAGCAAGTGCAATCAGGGGGTTGAGACAGGGCCAGACCATAAACAGACAACTGACCCTCTTCCCTGCATAGCTGGTAAATGGATACAATGGTTACAGTATGAATGTCTTTTCCCAAGAAAAAAGACTTATTTTAAAAAGAATTGATGAAGTCAGCAGAGAATTGCTGAATAACTCACGTATACTTTGGAAGAATCAATTGCTTTGCCTTCATTTGGATATTAATGATGGTGTGATTGTATTAAGAGCTTTTGGTTTCCTCAACTACAAAAAAAATCTGTACAGTTTTAATTATTTTACCATAAATGAGCTCTCTTTAAAGAGTAGCATTTTGTGTGGATTGTAGAAGATTTTCATCCTTTTTTCTGACTTCAATATATAAATATGAGAGTTGTGCTCACTGTACCATTCTCTCTGTGACTTTGGTCATTACAATTTAACAATTTATAAGAAAATTCCGAGGCCACAGAGCATATGCAAACACACATCAAGCTGCACTGATGGGGACAACACTGAGGGGAAATTAGTTTTAAAAATGAAAACGACCTTCCATGTGCAAGCAAACTGATTTTCAGGAAAAGAACTGATAAAATAGAATATTTTAATGAGGCATCCAAACAGTATTTTTACAAACCAGCTTGTTGCTAAGCAAGCTGGCTGGGTGTATGCACATGCATTGCTGGTAAACCTAATTAGTTCACTACATAACTAAATACACTAATAATTAAGCCAGGACAAAAATATTAAAGTAAAAAAAAAAAAAAAAAAGGTAGTATTCTATAGAATGCTTTGTAGAACAAACATTTATAGAATGGTTTGTTTTATCCAAGCAACTTGAATTTATACACCACAAGGGAGAAAATTTTTATTTTCCTCATAAAAAACAACAGCAGGTAATTTAAAAGTGACAAATATTAACAGTGTCAAACCCCAAGCAGTTATTTGAGATCGAGTAAACAAAGTGCCCATATTATTTTTCTATATATATCTGATCCAGTGTCACTGGAATTTTAAAACTCACTTCACGAGAGCAAGGTCAAGCTCTGTGGTAACAATGATATTACAGACATTATTTTGAGCTGAAATTAGCGAATCTGATAACTTTTGTTTTCACTCTGGTGAGCTCTCCTGTATGAATCACACTTCCAATCCTTTCTGCAGTTCCAGGTTAAAACTGACAAACCTAATCTGAAAAGAAACATTTATAAGCTTGATCTTAACTGGAATAACAGCTCTATTCAGTTAAAGCTCTTAAACCTTTTAACAAAGCAGATACTTGACACCAAGTTTTTATTTTATTTTTGTAAAGTATGTGTCTCCCAAAAGTTTGAAGTGATTAATCTGAATATAGAGTAATATTTCTCAGTATTTGCCATACAGTTTGTACTTATTAGTGTTGCATAATAAATAGATGTTTTAAATATTTGTTCGTAGAGGTCTTTCCTTGAACTTAAGCGTAAGTTATCTAAACAGTTGAAAAAAGATTTATAGTTATGAAGAGGCCTATATGTCAGGCAAAGTTTTATGATATGTTCCATAATAAATTAGCAATAAATGGATACAGGTGACTGTGGAATTTATGGCCTTTAATGTTTTAATGCTTCACTAAAGAAAAACCTATTATTAAGGTCCTAAAGGGTAATACAGGAATACCATCTACAAATTGTCAAATTAAATAGTTGTTGCCAGGTATTTGAACAGTGGAATGTTTTGGCTTGACCAGCAACAGGGGTAGACAGCAAAGAAAGTAAGGAGACTAGATCATTTCAGAAGTACAACTGAAGATTTCATCCTGCAAACCTTACACACTGAAAATGATGGCCCTGACCCTTATTCAGCAACCATTTGAAAAACCTGTAATTATCCAGGTAATCTAAGTCTACTCACAGGTCCCTGAATTACTCAAATAGGTAAAAGCCGGAGGATTCATCCCAGTTTAATGGGTGGCCAAAAGTCAATGAGGGAAACTTTGATTGGCAGAGATCTTTCCAAATGTTTCTGTTGACACAAAAACTATTGCTTGAATCCAAGAAATAACACACTGTGCAAAAGAAATGGATTTCACTGTCCTAACACTGTGACCTCAGGTAATACTGGAAAGTGCCCTAAAACATGTTGGGCCAAATGCCAATCTGCTGCTGCAGATGCCCGTGAACCCTTTCTACTAACATCTCTTGAGTGGTTAAACCCCCATCAAAAAGCAAAAAAATGTAGCTAAAGCTGATGAGAATCCACCAGAAAATAAACCAAACCTTTGTGTCAATGCAGGGATGGTATTTAGTGAGGTAAAAGGAGAGAGATTTGTCACTGAAGGGAAAGCAGATCAGGCAATAGGGAGTTAAGATCCCAAAGCCATTTGGCAGTGCTGCCCACTCACGAGAAACAGTCCCCCCAGGGATGTAGCAGAGACCCAAACCCGTCCTCAAATTTACTTTTTAAGATTAAGCATATCCAAGCCATTAGCAGGATGTCTGCACGTTAACACATCAGCACAAAGACAGGGCAAGGGGGAGGGGGAAAGAGTTATGCAAAAGTGCTCTGTGACTGCCACTGGGCCAGTTCATCTCTAAAAGGAAACACATGTTATACAATCCTCTACCTAACAGGATTGGACAGTAATTAAAAAATATCTTTTATTTGGAGAGCTGGGTCCTGAAACTACCAACTTGCACCATCAATCTTTTTGATCTACTGCAAAGATCTGCAGCAAAGGTCAGCGAGCAGGAGCTCTGCCATTTGTGGAGGGACAAGAGCACTGATGGGACAGTGAACTGCAAAACAGTTAAAATAATTACATACAGTCATCAATTAACTGTGGTTTGGAAATGGATTGCAGGGTAACCATTACCTGATCGCATCACCATCTGCTCTCATACCACTCGGCCTTTGGTAAATCACCCCAGAACTACCAGCAGCTCCTAAGAAATAAAATTCAGGTGAGGCAATTGTTCAGTGAAACTGTTTTAATTGAATGGGAAGCAGGAAGAGGGCTGAGGGAAAGGTATCATTGCCCTCAGGTCTGCTCCTCAGAGATGGCAGAGCAAAGCCTCCTGTAAAATGAGGTGTCCAAGCTTCAAGTTATCCATGTTGACTGTGCCATAACAGTTAAAGCAGCCAACCCAATGCTGCACACTGTCCACTCAGCATTAACACTGCTCTGCTCCACCAAGTGGTTTCATCAGTGTCATTTGCTCCAGCTGGGCAATCTTCTGGTCTAAAGCACCTTGATGTCCTCTACCAGTAAAATTAAATCCACAGGATGGCTACTACAAGTCTGTGGTCACGGGAAAATCCATCTGTTATCAGAACAGTTACCAAATAAATGTTGCATAGCAGAACCTGGAACAGAACAGTGTCTTAGCCAGCCTCTAACACTGTTTTGGAAGATGTGTCATTCAACTGATCTCCAATATGGCCTCAGTAAAGACAGAAGCTCTCCACTGCAGATAGCTGGGATAATAATTAATTAACCCATTAGTCTTGCTCACTTCACAGTTACTTTCCTTTCCATGCTCTACTGTCATGACACCACTAGATGTCTTTCCTTATTTTGACAGGGCTAAGAATCTCTCTTTGGGACTTTTTTAGGATTTTGGGGTATTTTTAAAAAGAATTTGATGAACACCTGTGATTTCATCTGGAAGTTGTTTTTTATCCTCATGCTGTGAAGAACTAACTTCCAGATCCCCCTCCTGTCCATGTGTCTTTCAGATGTGTTCATCTTGTGCTGGGTTGGGCAGTGTGGTTGGGTTTTTTTTTCCCCTCTGTGAACTCTGAGGTTATCTGACCCTTAGCAATGACTGCTGCAGGTGAGTTGTAAAGCTATCTGCTGTTCAGATAAGACTCAGATACCATCTACAGGTATGACCTCTGTTTCCAAGAGCCCTCTGCACTGCTCTGTCCAGAGGGCCACCAGCTTTTCCTTCCCAGGGAAGGCTCCTTTGCCCCCAGGGAGTCTCAATGGCTACAGCAAAGACTAATATTATGGAAACTCGAAATAATTGCTGTTTCCGTGTGCTTTTATTTGCTATTCATGACTTGCCCTACAAATTCTGTAGCACTGTAAAAGACAGATTATTGAATAAAGATCCCATGATTACTTCTTTGAATTCTTTGTCCCTCAGGACAGAACAAACTGAGATGATTGTGTGAGCAAAGGATTAATTCAGCATGACAAATGTCCCCAGATCTGGCTCTAGGGTGTAATATCACCTTCTATTGTCTCTGAAGTACCTCCACTCAGGAAATACAGTGAAAATACATCCTGAGATACCTTTTTTCCTCCTTGGATGTCAGAAGTTAGCAGACTTAGATCTTTCTATTCCTCTTAGGTTAACAGTGTTTTTATACCTGACTTCAGTAGCTGTGATGGTCTTCTGTCAGAAGGAATGGAAAAGTAATGGAAGGAGCACAAGACAGAAAGAACTGTGTCCAAGTAAAGAGAAAGAAATTAAGATGGGAATTTTTCTTTTAGGGACAAGACAGGACTAGACAAAATCAGAAATACATGGTGAGAAGAGGTTAAGCCTGCTAGAGCGACAGGGTTGCTGTTAGCAAGGTGAGGTGGAAGATGCTGAGATTAGTGTTTGAAAGAGTTGTTGTAAGAGATGGTACATACACCATACTGATGAAAAAGAAATAAAAAAAAAAGGGGTGTGTCAGTTTGTATGAGTTTAGGCATTTCAGGAATTACTGGAGAGTTTGCACAGGAAAAAAAAGAAAAAACCAACCCAACATTGTTGTACAAAAGAAAAATAAGACAGAAAAGTGAAAAAATCAGCTTCAAGATCTGTGAAGTTGGTGATATTCCCACATGTGCAGAAGGGCTTCCTAAATAGTAGAGGGTCTCCCGATGTGGAAGGAGAAACACAAAAGAAAATCACCAGTAGCTTTGACTGAATCTCCATAAAATGGAAAGGTACATTTGCTTGCACAGTTTCAACATAAAGATGCCTGGGTTACTGCCTGACTTCCTGGGTTAATTTATTTATAGTCTACTGTTTCATGTTAAGTATTTCCATAATAACAATGGCGTGTGATGTTCGGCTTTATTTCTTCTTCTGTCCTAAAGGTATGCAGCAACCTGAGTTTTGTATTCAAATATATGTGTCTCATTTGATGTTGGATTAATGGCTACTTTCCCAAATACAACAAGGCCTAGTCCAACAGCATTTCTACTGTGATTTATGTAACATTAATGTTCAGGGCCATTTCTCCTTTATTTTTTGCTTTCTCTGACAGTATCTTCTTGTCCTTTATTTTCTTTATTTCAACTAACAAGAGTCTCAGGGAAAGAAAAAAAAAAAAAAGAAAAAGACGTTATGCTAATGAAATTCTCTGTTTCTCTTTTAAAGATACAAGCATAATCTTTTGCTACCATGCTTATTGCAAACTCAGGCACGGAGAATCAAAATTCAAAATAATTCTCACTTTCAAAAATAAAACAAATGTGTAAAAATCTCTAGAACACAGATTTAAATCACAGCAGAAAACACTACACCTCGAAATCAATATCAGAGTTCATATACAAAGCTGAAATTTCACCTCTAAGGACTGTGTGGTCAAACTAGCCCAAGTTTTTGTCTGTAAATTCACATTATCACACATCCCCACCTGGGGACTGGGAGAATGAAGCGATAGCAGAAAGTCACCTCTCCAGGAACCAAACTGATTGCAACTTGTCTGGTGTTGGATGTCTGGTTCTGGTTTTACTTCTCTAAGACTGAAGTTCAACTATATATTCTTGCCCTCTGTCATTTGACAGAGGAATGTGCTCAGCCCCCTAACATTTGCACTGCCTGTCTTGCTGACATCGTTAAGAGAACCTACTGCCTTGTAAAAATGTAACTACACGTGTTTCATAAAAATCAATATAAAAATAACAACACTGGGGTACTTACATCTTTCTGGAACAATTGAATTCTGAAACAAGCATCTCTGGTTCTTCCTCCTGCAAATGGATCAAATTACATTTCACTAGGTAATAAAGTGTGGTACAATAGCCTGCCCAATCTGTTTTCATCTTGTCTTGTACAAAGTTTCAGATATACTCACTCATTACTCAACCTAATGGGTCTGTGTTTGGCATATATTGAATGTTAGCGCTCTCCTTGGAAGTTGCAGAGGTTAACTGCTCCTAACAGTCTCTTTCCTTCCTTTCTGGGCATGTTTTCCCCATGAATAATAGAAAAAACAGAACTAGATGTCATAATACCCTAGAATGAATGTGCTGGTACAGACCACAGCTATGAAATCATGGTAGCAATTTTTTTGTCCTAATCCTTGATCATCCCAATGGAACTTAGTCCATACCTGGAAATATTTTGAAATGTCTCCAGGAAGGAATCTGCTTTTGCTAAAATGCTTGCAGAATTGAAGGTCCACATTATTAAGCCATACTATCATTCCTTATTCACTTCATTGGTAGTGTTTACATGACTGTGGCTTTCCATAAGAAAGAAAAATGCTGTCAGAGGCTGAACTGAAGACGTTACACCCTTTATTCAATTCCCATTTCAGAGGAGAAAAAGGAAATCTTTCTAAATACAAATGAATTAATTTAATATTAACTATGAGCTAAATAATGGTCATTGTAGTCCTGTAAGTGATTCTGCTGCAGGAAGTTAAAAACAAACTTACTTTTAAAAACAGAAGCCTGAAAAACAAATGTATATCATTTCTAGGCTCTATAGCAAGGAATTACTCAAATTGCTAATCACACACCAAAATGAATATACTGTTGATACAGTTGAAATGTTTCCTTTGCTCTCGTTTTGTGCCATAATATTTTTCTAGTCCCAGCACTCAAAGCAGATACATCACATTTTGATGTAGTTAGGCTCTTTTCAAGGTGTGAAATTGGTAAGTACCAACACCAAAGGGAAAAAATTCTTTTAATACTGCGCTGTGCCACTTGAAGGAGTATTACCCTTTGGCTTCGAGCCAGCAAACTCCAGTGAGAACTATTTTATAGCACATGACTAATAAAAGATATTTAAACATGGCCTAACAATGGATTAAACTAATAAGACATAGTTTGTGTTAGATCCCAAGGATGAATATCAAAAATAGAGGCAATAGTTTTGAAACAACGGCCAGCAGTGAAAAGTTTACTTCTAATACAAACCAGACAGTCCCCAAAATAATTTGTGGTTTATTTAATTCTTACCGTTCATCTTGTGTTCTTTTGAGTAAGCTAAAGTAAGACACCCGCGTAAAAACACCAGCTGGTTTAGATTTTGATTCTGGATCTCTAGTGAGCTGAAAAACTGTAATCTGCATCTGCAAGGGTGGGGAGTCGCTCTTGTAAACAGGAAAAATAAGGGTTTGCTGTAGGGGGGGAAGGGCAGCTTATGAGAAGGTGCATTTTGGGAGAAGAGAGAAAAAACAACCTCGTTAATATATTATAATAAATTACTGTTTTGTCATTATCTGGTTATATTTGCACAAACATCAATTGCATGTGAGCCCTGAAAAGGAATCTTTCATTGCCTTTAATACGCGCTGCAGTGTGCACCCATACAAAATCATTACTGTAACAAAACCAGCTGCGTGTAATAGAAAGCAAATGATTTACAATGTTACTATAAGAAACTACTTTATTTCGTATTATCATAAAAAGAACAGCACTGAAAATTTGCATGACAAACACAAGAATCCAGGAAATTCCAAATCTAATTCATTTTTAGGTTTTAATAGGTATTAACTTACGGAGGTGAATTGTTAAGAACATTTCGTGAACAATATTTCCAGAGAGTTTAGCTGCAATATTGGAACCTATATTTAGTGAAATGTGAACTAGCCAGCAGATGAAGAAAATGCATAAGCTTTAAATTCACTGCTGGACCTAAAAAAAAAAGCATATTTTTTTTTTATCCCCATGCTGTGGCTGAAGGTTTGAGTCCATCAAGGATCTCTCAAGTCATTAGGTCTTTGGTCCTCTAAACAAAGACTGCTGGATTAGATGCAGTTCCAAAGTTTCAGCTGCTACCAACCTGCACAGTGACTGGTTTCAACTTCGTGACATTTTAACACATAAACATGAGCAGTTTGAAACCCATGTTCTGCTTGTTCAGGGAGCAGTTGGGATACTCTACTGATTTAGCAGATTATGAAGGATCAAATCCCAGCTCTATCTCACACAAGGCATGCACTAAGTTTCTGTTGTGTTGTGGAAGGTAAGCCTATTGTATTGAACTATCGAAGGAGATAACAGCTGTTACCAAAAAGGTGGCGGGCATGTAAAACAAAAACTGAAATCTTGAACAAATGGAGCTTTATAAGACCCAGGCAGAACTCAAACAAATGTTCAATGAAAGTCACTTTTATGGGTTTACTCTGGTTTATCGCAAGGCAGTAATAAATGTGTCTCATTAAAAGCCAGTAAAAGAACACTACCTACACCACCAATTGCTGTAACTGCAGATATAGCAGATCTGGAATAGTTACCTAAAGACCCTCATTTCCTAGTATTTAATGTTTCCCTGTCCATATAAACTAGCCTTCTATGGATTTAAAGACTGTTGGATGCTAAAAGCAGCAGCTGTTCCTGGGAAAATGACACTTTCAAAGCCCTGTTTCTTTCTCAAGGTGAAGTCAGAGGAAGGTTGAATGAACATGGAACACTCGCTGGTGAAAAAAAAAAAATTGCCAGAGGAGAACATGCCAACAGAAAAACAAGCAATTCCCCCATCCTGGCTAGAGCCTAAGTGTTTTGCCTCAGCTTTATTGCTCAGCGGGTCAAATTCATTCCTGGTGAAATGGCAGTTCCCATGGTGAAGCCACAAGAAAATTCTGAAACCTTCTGGCACCTGTCAAGAAATGGGGATGTGAAAGTGGGGGGAGGAACTGGCATGTAGAAGCTGGGATTAAGGGTGGGAGCCACCACATAAAAGGTTATTCTTGTTCTAGTTGTTAGAACTTTTTTATTGCATAGAATTTACATACATGCTTATTAAGTGGTTTAAAAAAGAAGCCTGACAGATATTAAACAGCATGCCACACTCTTTATGCTGCTGCCATACAGATGTGTCCAAAGCATAAACAGACTTACAGTCAGCACTTGGTTGCTCTATGGGAGAGTATCTATGTAGACAGTTTCTCCAAACTTCAGGACAATTAACTTGAGAATTGGAACATTTTTGGTTTTTTCCCCACAGATTTGATCCTTTGCTTGATCTCTCGCTGTTTTTCAATTATGCAGGGAAAATATATGGCAAGTGTTTTAATACCCTAGATTGAATTTCCTAAACCTAAGCTAGCAGCAGAATTACTGGGCCAGGGAATCTGGCACAAGAAGTACAGCTGTGTGTGAGCTGGTGGGAAAACTACTGGAATATCTTGACTAGTCTTGGTGTTCACACTTCAAAGAAGCCATGGAAAATTGAAAATAGATCAGAAAAGAATGATTTCAAGATCTGGAGTATCTGCCTTTTAGGGATAGATGTTTGCAGCCTAATCTGTTTACTTTATCAAAAGAAAGCTTAAGAGACTTGATCAATATATTAATACCTACATGTGGAGAAGATTTGTAATGGCTCCGTAACTTAGCATATAAAAATTAATCAAGACCTGCAAGCTGGATATGGTCAAATTCTGATCATAGATAAAGCAGATAGGATTATTAACAGTGAGGTTAATTAGTCATTGGGAAAACTTCTACAAAACGATTGTGGGTTCTACAGCCCAGAAGCTTTTCAGTCAAGACTGGATGGCTCTTGGACATAAGGAGAGCTGTGAACTGGGCTGGGTGCAAGTTTCCCAGGCAAGCCATTCTGGCCAGGTTTAATCATTATGATCCTTATGGCCAAAGATGTGCTGGGGCAGGTCTTGTTCTGCTGAGCTAACTGGCAAAATCAACTTTGGTATATTAACCTATTTGAAGAGCGCCTTCTTCACAGCAATGTTGGTGCTGAGAAGCCCTGTCACCTGGGCTCAGCTGGGTGAACAGCTCCCTCTTTCCTTCCTGAGACCCTCCATGTCCATGCTTTCCTGTAGATAATCCAAAAAAGGAGCCAGGTAGTCTGCTTTGTCCAATCCCACTAGTGCCACAAACCAACTCCTCTGATCTTTCTTCTATCTCTTTACCTTTTTTTCCCTCACAGACACTTAAAATTTCAGGCTTGCTACTGAATAGAAAAGTCTGAAATACTGTCTTCTTTGGGAACATATACCGGACACTTAAAGTTGATGTGAATCTCTGTTTCTGCAATTTAAGTAATTCTAGTAATGACCCTGAGAAGCTGTATCTTGGCTGGGGTGATATATGTTAGTACCTACAAGTGCCTGTGAGTTTTGCTGAGTAAAGGTTATTTGCACAGTAATGTTAGTTTTGTGCCTCTAGTCAGCACTCTCCAGGCATTACCATGCTGCTCAAACTCAGCAATCATGCAATTATTAGTTTCTGTGACACCTTGATATTGTCACTAGTAATGGAAGGACCCAGATATGGTAGGACACTACATGAAAGATTCTTAGATAAATAAATAGCAAGAATATCTGATTTCCAAAGTGAAGCATTTAATCACATAGCCTTTTCTGTCACTGGAAATGGAGGTGACATGCTGTTATACTAATATAGGGGAGAAAAAATGAGAGTGAGCAACAGCAAAGAAACAAAGGAGAAGCTGAAGGAAAACAAAATATGGAGATGATTTAAAATCACTTGTGAGACCTGTGCCTGCTAATGCATTTTTTTCAAATGATTATGACTTACAGAAAATACATTCAGACATCTTCTTCTCATTAGAAATACTGAGTTGAAAAAGATATAACCAGTATCCCAGTGTGTTCCTCTAATATAAGCTTTTGAACCACAGCTACGAAGTTGCATCCAACATTGGTATGCCTTAATATCATATGTGGCTGGATGATGAGACATCTGTGTTCTTACATGGACAATCCCATTTACTGCCATCAATGAGAGTGTTCCTAGAGAACAATTGCTGATGTGCTAGCATGATTTCTAATTTTCTGTTGAGACTAGTATGCTCCACCTTTGATTTCTTAATTTTCTAGCAGATGGGAGTTTCAGAAGAGCTGCTGTAGAGAGCTTTTACTGTTATTCACTGCTTTTTCACTGCTGTCAAACATCAACAGAAAAAGAGGGAGCAGCATTGGTTTAAGCCATGAAGATAGAATGAAAACCCTAAGGTACGGACAAATCACTACTTTTAAAGCTAGATGCATTTAAAGTAGTGGGTGAAGAAGATCAGAGGGTGGTGTCTATATTCTAACACTGTCTGTGAAGACTTTTTTAGTGAGACTTAACCACAAAGAGCTCCAGTGGCAAACTTTTGGAAGCAAAGACAAAGGAGCATGGAAAACAAAGCAACAAGAGGTTGTAACACCAGGTAACTGTTCTCATTTTCATTTGCTCAGACTCCAAACCCAACTACATCTGACCGTATTGTTTTGCTTGCATGTGCAGGTATACTTTATTAGTGTAGGGGAAAGGCCTTCAGAGCTGCAAATAACAGTAAGAGACTCAGTTCTGCTCTCCATCACACTGGAGAAAATTCAAAGTAATTACCCCACTGACTGCAGTGGAGTGATCCTAGATTTATATTATTGCAAATGACAGCAAAAATTGGACCCAATATAGAAATAATTTATCTAAGGCCCTAAGTATAGCTAGTTGCACAATTCAGTCTGTAAATAATGCCTCTAATGCACATATGGCTAATTTACATCCAGACTATGAGAACATATCCAGTGCTGATTTCCAGGATGCTTGAAGCACTAGGCAGTGCCAAAGTAAATCTACAGTATTCCCATAGCCCTCACAATCCTTCCAACTTCTGGTGTTGGGAAGAAGATGCACTACAGATATTTTTGAAAAGTGAAATTCTATCTGTTATATTATTAGTTATTGGATAATTCTTACCAAAAGGGCATAGAAGGCTGTCAAGAAGCACTCCATGTCTACTTGCATGAGCTCTGCAAGCTCTCTCCTCTCAATAAGTTGTTTTTATCTAATTTGTCTCTTACTGGGAGCAGAATTCTAGGAGCAGCTTGAGTTTTCTAAGAATAAACCACACTTCAAAGAAAGGAGGGTTTTAAGTAACATTGGAGAAGAGTGCTCGGAGTACATACATTTAACACACATAAAACTTAACTACAGCAATTTAATTTAGATTCCTTCTCTAATCACATACTTATATTAAGACCTTGCTGAAGCCAAATTGAAATTTATATTGCTAGGAGGCAAAGATGATATAAAAGACCTAATTATTCGTCAGCTTGGCAAGAGAAAAAAATTCTGCCAAAACACCTAATATTGTTCTGGGCTTTATTTCAGCTCTGCAATGTGGGGTAAAGAGTTAGAAAATCCATGTCTTAGGGCTTGAAAGGAGACATGTTCAGTCTAAGTGTAACAAACACATCAATCCTTTGTCCTTCATTCATTAAATCTTTTATGCCATTTAATTTGTTTGTTTGTTTGTTTTCTTGGTTGTTTGTGGTTTTTCTTTGTATCATCAGGGCAGAAGAGTTCTCCTGTTACAAACACACAGGAGGTGTTGAGACCCTGCAGTTAACTGCAGATTAATCACGGCTGACTCAGTGCTGCAGGTGGATTCCATTAGACCCTTCAACAACAGAAGAGACACGGGGTAGTCCTCTGGTAGAAGAAAATCCCTGGGAAGAAATTTTGGGGGCAGCTAAGCCTGGGAAAAAGTCTTGGGAATGAGCAGGAAGTTTAAGTGTGTTGTTTTAGTTAAGAAGACCAAACTTCAATGAGGACTTTTCACTTATTTAAAGGCATACACTGTGCTTTAAGGTGGGTTGGTATTTTACCCATTTGTTGCTAACTTATTACATAAACAAAGGATATAACAATTTAATCTCTTTACAAATAATTCCCTTTTGTCTGTCCTCATAGGGCAGCCTACTGATGTTGAATGTGTAGGTCCTGTAAAGCCCTTTGATGTCCTAGAGAGGGAGAACCAGTAGAGAAGTTCGTAACTTCTGTTACTAAGAACTTCTTTGAGGACATAATTTTCTGGTATTTGCTGAGATTCTCCTTAAAAGTGTTGATAACTTTGGAGAATTTGTGAGGTAATGGCCTCTGAGATCCTTGGAGAACCCATAAAGAATAAATGACCTAGAGAATAGGAGTTATTTAAACCCAGGAAAAAATACATCTGAAGAA
>VXBX01000555.1:381311-486523 GCA_013400415.1 Scytalopus superciliaris
CCGGGCCCGGGGGATGCGCTGGGGCCGGGCCGGGAGCGGGGCCGGGCATGGGGCCGCGGCGGGCAGGGCAGGCCCGCCCGGGGCCAGCCGCGCTAGGGCAGGGCCAGCCGGGCCCCTGACAGGTGTCCCCGCCGCAAGTGCCCTCCGGCGGCCCCGCGGGGGCTGACAGGCGCTGTCTGTGCCGCCGCCGCCGCCGCCGCTGCGGCCCTCAGAGATGATGCTGGCAGAGCAAGCCCAGAAGTGGTTCCCAACTCACGTGCAAGTTACGGTCCTTCAAGCCAAAGGTCTGAAGCCGAAAGGTAAAAATGGCAGCAACGATGCCTACACCATCATCCAGCTGGGCAAGGAGAAGTACTCCACCTCGGTGGCAGAGAAGACCCTGGATCCCATCTGGAAGGAGGAGGCCTCCTTCGAGCTCCCCGGATTACTCATGCAGGAGAATCCAGAGAAGTACATCCTGTACCTGATTGTCATGCACAGGTCGCTGGTGGGGCTGGACAGGTTTTTGGGACAGGTGGCCATAAGTCTGAACGATATATTTGAAGACAAGCAAAGGCGGAAAACAGAGTAAGTGATGGTTGGCTTTGTTTCATTTATAATTTGTATTCCTTGTACAGTTGCACTTGGGGAGGGTGGGAAATACCCTTACTATTGACGTACTTTGAAATGAAATTAGAACATTTCTCTCTTCAGTGCTGTGGTCAAACCTTTGAATGTATACGATTATGTAATTTTGGCCTGAGCTCTTCCAGAGAAGTTTACTGTAATCACAGTGGTTACCTTGCACAGGGAAGGAGCGTCAGTAACATTAACTTTTCTTACAAATTCTTGTATGTAACATAAACTCATTACAGTCTGTTTTTCTAAGGATTTTTCTTTATTCTGCACAGGGCCATATCCCCCTTCAGCTCCTACCTCAGTTTGAACCATGCATGAGACTCAGATGCCCTCGAAGCCTGGTGTTGTTCTCTTTAAAACTGTTTTCCTTCAGTTACTGCAACCAAGCGTCCTTATAAATATTTTATATTTATGTCTTAGTGGTCAAAGAACTGTGACTTAATGAAGGCTTACCACAACAGTGCAGTGCTTTGCTGATCCTGATTAATCTTAGGCCACAATCCTGCTGCTGGGCTGTACAGCAGGCCCAACAGAGGAGACTGAAGAGAAATTTCAGCTGTTGTGGCAGCTTCCATCATTGCCTACATAAGCCTTTTGTCAAATCAAATTGCTGTTTGCCAGCAAATTCAGGTGTTGGAATGCAAAGAGAGGAATTTAAAAGAAAAAGCACTGTAGCAGTTTATTAGACTGAACTGTAAACTTACCTAATTTTCTGTGTTTTTCAACTAAGCTAGTAAAGTTTTTAAAATTCCTAGTTAGGACATGGTTGCACTAAGGTGTTTGGTACCAGTGTAATTTATCCTCCAAAGTGTGTGGGAATAAGCTGTAGATATGACTGTACTGCAGGCATGCCTGGGACTGCACGGTTTGGGTTTGTTTTAGTTGTGGTTGTCCCCAGAGAAGTTGTCTCAGAACAGCATGGAGACCTCCAGGTGAGCTCTGTGCAGGCAGTGGCATATGAACACTGAGACATCTTTCTACGGGGGTTAAAAAGTTCCTGCTCCAGGTGCTTTTCCTCCTCTGGTGTCTCTTCAGTAGAGTAGAAGGGCTCCTGTGTCCAAATCTCAGCTGTTGAAATTAAAGTCTGGTATTCATAGTGATGGTGGGTCTGTGGTGAGGTGCTGGACTTTGAATCAAAGTGACTAAAAGAGTGGCATCGCTTGTCTGTCACTATGCTGAGATGTGAACTTCCAGCAGAATCAGTTCGGGCAGTTGGAGGTGGAAATTCATACAGCAACACCAGCCAGGTCTCATTGATGAGACAACTGTTTTTGCAGAAACCACCTCAAAACCTGGCCCTGCTTCTGGGAAGGGGCTGCGGTTGAAGAAGCACCAAAGACAAGTCCAAGCTGTTGTTGCCCTAGTATTTGTTTGCATTTTTAAACTAAATTTTTAGCAAAACTGTGTTCACAAATCATATAATAAGAAAGAAGAGGCCTGTGCAAAATCTCTTGTGGGTTCATTGTCTGGAGTATTACACTTTTTAATTGCTTACCTTTTTAGGGACAAACCAGTTATCTTGATGCAATACATGGTAATGCCCATAGCCTTGGGATCTTAATTTCTATTTACACTTGATTCAAGAAGTTTCAGTGCTCTTTAGACATGCATCTTAAAAATTCTTTAGTCATTAGCTGTAATTATCTTGGAAGTCAGTAGGCAACTGCCTTAGTTGCAACACCCAGATGCTCTACAGAAAAAAAAGTAAATGAATGAGGAAGGAATAGCTACTTCACGTAAAGACTGTGAATCTAGTTAGAATTATGTAGTCAGAAATTGGAGGAAAATATGTAATTATTCATGTGTTACTGTCAATAGCAAAACCTAAAAAAACTATCCTAGGCTCCTGCACCAATTTAAGCAAAAGTAGCATTGGAGACTTACAAAATTATTCCAGAAATTTTTAAGTGGCGTAATTAACATAGTCCTTGTGATAGTTAAACAAACATTCAGTTCTCTACGCTATTTTTATAAGAAGTTATGCTTAGCAGGACTTCAGAGGTGTTCTTTACTTTTTCATTTCTTTCTCTGAAGTGAGGGAGAGGAACTCCTGCTATGTGAGCGTGAAGCAGTTCTTCCCAGACCACCGCTGAAATCACCAGGGCTCCCCAAGAAATCTGCCCGTTGCCTGCGAGCTGTGCTGCACAAGATGGGGGCCTGTGGGGAAACTTTTACAAACAGCCTGAGTCCTTTTTTCAGAAGTTACTTGAGCATTTAAGATTGCAAATCTTATTAAAAGTTGATGGGTGTTAGGCTTCTAGAGCCGCAACAGCCATACTTGTAAAAGTCTTATGTAAGTGTAAAAGTGCGGCGTGTGGGATTTTTGGCAGCCCGTACTCACTTAATGCCGATTTAAATTCTTATGAGGAGGGAGCCACTGAAGGTCCAGTTTCCCCGCTGGTGTCTTTAGGTGCTTAGAAACCTCAAAAATGTTCTGAAACTCACTTTTGAAAAAAGACAGTAACTGTGAGCCCTTAAGCGTGTAGATGTTTTTGAAAGTTTTCATGTCTGGCTGCTTGTGCTTTTGCCATCTCCTTTTTGCATTACTTGGAGATGTGGATGCAATATTGGTACATGTGTGCAGGAGGGGGGCAAACTTGCAAGAATATATTTGCAAATGCAATCTCAAACAAAGCACTCTATTTTTCTCTTTCCCTTTATTAAATCCTTTTTGATACAAAATATTCCTAGTCCTGTGTTGGCAGTAAATTGAGGGTAATATGTTTGGACCTGAAGGCCTTCTAGCTGTGACCATGGTGTGGGAGCTGAGACACCCAGTGCCTTTCAAGACCAAGTCCAATGTCTTTGTTACCAAAGCATTCTGATGGTTGAAAGCTATATTCATTGTTTCAGAAACACTAATCTGTTTTATTAACCAATGTTTTTACTTTCAAATATGTTGAACAGGCTTGTGCCGTTATTAAATCCAGAGTTATTTTCTTATGTTGATGTAACCTTAACATTTCTTGCTTTGTTTGGGGATGAATGAGATCCAGTTATTTGATGAAGTGTCTATTGGTAATATTTCTACTTTTTAATATATTTAATAGCTTCCTCTTTCCAACACAGCTGTACATATGGTGCTGTAAGAGACAGACTCAAGAGTCACCAGGGTATTGCAAAAAAGATATTTAATATTCTGCACAATGCTGAACCCTGTCAGCAATTCCCTAGTGCTTTTTTAGTAAGGAGGTATGAGAAGTGAAGGCTACCAGCTGATTTTGAATTCCTAGGAAGACTGTGGACATTTGGCTTTTTTTATATTTTTTAATTTAATATTTTATAATTTGGAAGAAATAAATTTCAAAAATCACTGCAAATTCAGGAATACGATCTTAGGGAAAAATAATCCTTTTTTTTTCTGAGTAGTTTTTTTTGTTATTCATCACATCTTAAGAAAAATATTCCCTGCACTTAAGTTTTCAGGCAGAGGCCTCGTGATAGGATTTGCACATCTTGGGTTCTAATAAACTTGCTCTGGCTCAAGACTTAATGAAACAAAGCGGTCTATTTACTACAACTTGATAGTGAAAGTTTTGTACACACCACTATGCAATGTCCTTTTCCTTTCTGAAACTGAAGATTTTTGAAATTATTAAAAATAAAAATTCCTGGAACAGTTAGATCCAGATGTGGCTCAGATGGTCCCTGACTAGGACTCTTCCAGAGACTTCATCCAAAGCATCTGCAGGATCCTGGTTCATTTTCTTTCTGTCTTAGTGCAAAGATGCCCATCACACTATGCAAGTTTGTACATTTGTGTCTCTGCCATAGCTGGAAATGGACAGGGACTTTTTACTTCTGCTCTTTTCTCAGAGCTGAAAACTTGACTCCAGATGCTGAGAGATTTTACTGAGTTTTTTTTAACAGTTCAAAAAGCTTGGGAGTTACTGCTTTACTCAAAGTGTATTTAGTGTAAGTTTTCGAATGTTAGATTTCTGACATGACTTTTATTTCTTGCATGAGCATCGTGTGGGGTTTTTAAATCATCCTGAGAAATACATGACAAGTTTTGTGGTCTGCGCTTGCAAAATAAATGTAACTCTTCTACTCTTGCATTTGAAATGTAAATTATGAGCAACAAATGTATTGTTTTAAAGCATAGGTACTTTTTTGTAGTAATTTCAGTTCAGTTACAATTCATAGTTGCCTTAATGCTGCTGATAGTCTGACTGCATGGGATCAAAACAAATTTTAGAATTACCATGGAATAAAAAAGATATTCATTTGCTGACATGTCTTAATTTACTGAAATATTTTCCAGTTGTTTTTCATAATGACTGTGTAAGGGTTTTTTTTCACGTGTGGGCTAGAAGAACACAACAGTAGAAGAACAAATTTCTGTTAGCTTTCACTGTGATGTTGCTTATCTCATCAGTTTTTGCTTCATCCTTATTACTAATTCCACTCTGCTTATTGTCCATTCCTTTATTAGCTTTCCTGGACAGCTAGTTTTATTGGATGTTCAGCTGATTTAAGATGGAACACTTGTTTGGAATGTTGTAAATTTGAGGAGGCAAGTGATGTAGAGTTACTATTTCTTACGGAAATGTTGGAGGAGACATATTGTATTTGTGATTTAGTTCCTCTCCTCTCTGGAGTCTTAACACCTCAATAACACCCCTCTACACACACAAAAATTGCAGCACTGTTGTTAAAAAAATGCTTATTTGAGGATAATACAGTGAAGGAATCTTGGCCTCGTTGAAGATACTTCTCTACTTATATTGATTTTAAAAAAATAGTCAAAACCAGCTTCTCAGCAAGCAAACAAAAAGCACTAACGATTGACCACGATCAATACCCCTGTGCTGAAGGCACTTACTCTTTAGTTCTGCTGAGGTTCCTGAAAGATATGCAAATAGTGTGTCTTCCTCCAAATTAATGTGCATTCTTTCTTGGCAGCCTCCCTCTTGGATATGGACAGATTCCCTCTTCAGCTGCCTCTGCTCTGTCCCCTCTCTCACCTGTAGCAGCGTAAGCAAGAGGGAGGCACTCGAGTAGGGGGCTTCAAATACAACTTGAATTATGAACAAGCAAGCAACTATAAATAGTTACTGTGTTATGGGCTCAGTGCTTGTTAATGGGTTGTGCCTTTTAAATAATATTTCTACAAATCATAACACGGTATTATTTACTAATTTTTAGTCTTAAATTTAGTTTAAGCTAGAAATACACGTTTTAAGTTATAAAGCTCAGTAGTAGTGGAAATGGCAGGCTGTAACAGAAACTGTCAAAATGTTGTGGTTAAAGCAAGAGAATAATCTTGTTCCACTCAAGTCAAAAGTGGGAAAAGTAGTAACTGAGAAATTTGATAAAGGCACAGAAATAAAGAACAGTCTGGAGATTCCATATGAGTTGTTTTGTTGCACCACTCAGTAAATGTGAAAAAAAAAATGAAGGAAGGTTAGTTGTGAGGAACAGAAGAGGGAGATGGTTATGGGAGAAAACAAAAAGTTGTGCCTGGTTGTAGCTTTATGGAATTACAGTGATATTTTCAAATTACCTAGTAATATTCCCAGCGTTTACATTTTGACAACAAATGCATGCACATCCTATGAATAAATCATAGTGCTGAGTCAGTTTAAGTGCCATTTGGTTTGAAATGCTTCCCCATTGTCTGTGCGCACACACACACACACCCCCACGTACATACTTGCACACACACTCAACTGAAATAACTGGCTTTAATTCTCATACCTTCATTTATTTAGTTTCTAAAATAAAAGTATTCATACATAGCCTTTAGCCAAAATAATAAGTAAACTAAGATAATTTAATTGCTTTGATTCCAGTTGATGTTAGCTAACCCCCATAGTAAGGGTGTTGTGATACCTGTTGGTTCCCATATGTTTTGTGATGTTAGGATGTCACTCTGTAATATTTATTTTAAACTCTACTTTGAATATGTCATTTCAGTTGGCTTCCAGAAAGCAATAGTATTCATATTTGTGAGTGACATCACTTACTGGGCAGTCGCTCAGTATGGTATCAGAATGATTTATCACCAAACATACTTCTGCATTTTTCAAAGTGCGTATGCTGCTGATGAAAATGTCAGACAATTCTGGGCTTTGGGTGTTGTTTTTTATCAATTAGCTGTGGACTATTATGTTAGCAGGGGTTTGTGAAGCAAGTTTCTTCAGTGTAGCTGAGATGAAGTACTTTCTGGTGACAGGTGATGGACATGTTCTGTCACTAGGATTCTGATGGTCTGTTGTAGGGGTGGGTTTAGAAGTATCTGCTGGTACAGAAAATTCCCCTCATTACTAGCAGATTAAAGGTGCTTAGATCAGGATGCTGATTGTCACGTGTAAAATCAAGATTAGAAGCCTTACGGATGCTGTGATGATTACATGGCTTTTGTCAGAGCTCCTTTGGTAATTTGTGAATTAAAATAAAGATTTTGCAGAATTCTTTGGGTGCAATCTAATGCTTCCAGCAAAACAGAACTATATCAGCTCAATAGGTAATTACTGAGTAGAGTGAAGGCAGAATGGTGTATTTGAGAAGGAGGAAAACAAGTGGGAAAATTCCTTCAATGCTTTTCATCTTTGGCACTGGCAAGAAGATGGAGTCAGATCATCTGTCATGCACAGGTTAAATGTGCTGGCTAGAAGCCTTATGATTCCTGTTGAAATTGGTAGACAAGTGGTTTTGGATGCAGTTAAAGTATATAATTAAAATGTAATTGAAATTATGTAGTGGTTTATCTTACCCACACTGTTACTGTTTTTCCTACCCATACTGTCAGCCTGTCCTGCTCATTGTTACATGGTGAGTGGAATAGGCTGAGTAATGCTTCTTCAAAGGAAAGAGAAGGATATGACTTGGAACTGTCAAATTCCAGGGCAGATTTGGAAGATAAATGAAATTAGAAAAGAGGAGGGAAAAAAAAAACCACCCAGTTGCAGAAAATGTGTCGGAAGCGTAAGGACTTTTGTAGATCACTAGCTATTTAAATGGAATAGACATGCCAGAAATTTGTAACTTGCTCATTTATAGCAGCTTATTTCAGTTTTCTCCTTCACTCTTCCTGCCTATCTTTACTAAGGTAGAGGGTTCACTGCTGCTAATACTGAACAGGTTTCTTTAATAGTATGCAGAAGATGGTTGTCTTTCCTAGAAAAAAAAGTAGTTTGCTTTTTTGCAAACTTACCTGAATTGTAGGTATGGACAAAATCAGGTAATTTTGTCATGCCTAGAAAGTGGCTGTCTTTCTTCAGATAGCGGTTTAGTTTTTCAGGGCTGCCTGGTTAGCAGGATTTTTCTTCTTTAGCCTTGCATGTTGGTCATCCCTTTGCATGTTCAAAAAATTGTCAGTATACAAAGTGGCAATTAAATAAAAATAAAAATAATCAGAACATAAGCCCACACAAAAGATGAGAAGGTTGTCCTGATGGAAGCCATAGGGGGAAATTCAGAATTAGAGGGTGTATGGAGGACATTGCCCTACAGAACATTTGAAGGTGAGAGCAAGAAGTATGAATGTGATTCAGAAGGCAATAGGGCTTCCTTTGAAGTTGGGAAAATATGCCAGACTTTGTACAAGGTCTGTTTAAATAAAGACTGTCTGCAAGACTGGATGTAATATTTGGTTATTAAATAAAAGGGCATCTGCTCTCATAAAAGCCACCCTGTTTTATTCATGTATGTTATTGGCTATTTTCCTACTTTGTACAGGCTTTCTATAGAATAAGCTCATGGCTGCCTGACAAATGGAGCATTTATTGTGGCTAAAAGTACTGTAAACAAAACCAAAATAGCAAGTTTTATTGGCTTTTATAATACATTACAATTTTTTAAATTGGCAGTGGTATAGTGGAATTTAGTCTTTTAGGACCGAAATGTTATCTGAAAACAGAGGACTTCATTTCTCAGTTCTTTTTTCTATTATGGATGGTGCTGTTTTTTCTATTTGTTGCTCACGCCAATGTGTTGTCGTAACAGATTCTAATAAGAAACATTTACAGGGTCAGTTGCTTGATCACGTGCAGCTCCACACAAATCCATTGCCTGCATTTGTTCTCATCTGTTTAAAAAAGTAATTAGTTGCCTTTGAATTTGAAGGAAATCATGATTCGAGTCTGCTTCTCATATTGTCTTGTTATGAGCTGAAGCATATGGAACCTTCATTATAAGTAAAACAAGATAAACTCTCCAAGGTAACAAAGAAACCTCCTTGAAATGCCTATGAAAATTAAATATCTGTCTTTTATATGAAGATTTGATCCAGCAATCATTATTCAAATAGAAATTCCACTGAAGTCCAGAGGAATTTTGCTGGAGCAAAAGAGTTTATGATTAAATGCTGTTGGAATCAGAAGTAGTGTTGAACTTGGTTCCAGCAGATAGGAGGCTCAGTCCATTTTGCTGTCCTGTTGACTTCCTAGGGTAAGGGGAGTTTCTTTGTTTTCCCAGCTGAACTTATTTTTAGTGGTGAAGAGGTGAATTTCAAATTAATAAGTGGAGGTATTGCTGTTAGCAGGTGGTAGTGACACAGTACTCTTGGTGTTTGATAATAGGAGTGCCAATAATTAAACTAATTTTTAAAATAAAATACTTTATTCCACACGGCAAAAGCTTAAGAGTTTGTATATTGATATTGTTCTAAAACAAGTTAACAAGTGTCATACATCAGTTGAAAGTTTTGTTAGTTCCTAAGAAAGCACATATGAAAATTCAGCAGGCTTATCAGAGATACAGTATTAATGTTTGAGACCCGTGAGGAGAGGGAAAGAGGGAATGTGTTGTTACAGTGTAGGCCAAGCCATTAAATTTAAATGTCAAAAAGTGAGTCTTCTCTGCCTGCTAAGGCTCTTGCAACACTCATGAGCCTTATTTGTAGTTATGTGTGTGTTTAGTGTCCGTCTAAGGAATCGTGGGAAGACTTTCTCAGTCTTAGGGTGCTTTTTGGTTTGGGTTTTTTGTCTGCACAGACAGGATCTGTCTGAGCAGGGGCTTGCCCATTATGGCTATGTATTGCTTGTATTTTTATAAGAGAAGATGTGAACATATTTTCTTTTAAAGAAGAGTTTTAAAGAAAGTAGGCTGTCTTGTCTTCCATTTTTGCAATATTATATAGCTCAAAAAAAATTTATCCCTGGTTCTGTTGTGTGTGTTTTCTGTAACGACTCTATAGATGA
Organism: Scytalopus superciliaris; assembly: GCA_013400415.1. Classification (NCBI taxonomy): domain Eukaryota; kingdom Metazoa; phylum Chordata; class Aves; order Passeriformes; family Rhinocryptidae; genus Scytalopus; species Scytalopus superciliaris. Next base: position 391,076 of record VXBX01000555.1, read on the forward strand.
CTCAAAGTGTTTCTGGAATCAGTTACCAAAGAAGTGAAACATTATTAACTAAAAGGAAAAACGATCCATCTTCTTCAGACACATATTTCAGGTCTTGCATTTCATTTAAAATACATAAATGAAGTTACCTCACAATGTAAGAAAAACTTTCTTCCTAAAGGTTTAATTATCCTCCTAACTGGTTTGAACTTCTGAGTCAGCTTGTCTGGATTCGTGTTGTTCAGTGCCAGGACAGAGGAGGTCTGATATTTCTTAATTATTCTGGTTCAGTATGAAACATAAAATCTTGTGGACATCACAAAACAACAAAAAAAGGCTTAATACTCTCTATCCTTTTGTTATTTCTTTGGTGTGCCACTTCTGGACGTATTTTCTCAACTCAGATAACAGTAGCTCTGCCTGAAAATTTGATTTCAGCTGTCACCTTTAAAAATATTTCTGAAATCTGAATGGAAATGGAGGATTATTTTTCCCCCTTCCTGACCTTGTTTTCTGTATTTGGCAGGATTGGATAATGTATGTATAACTGTACAATCAGTTTTGCATCTGTGCTGATAGGCAATTTAATTCCTTCGTTTCCAAATCAAAAGTTACTTCCTCATGATGATGAGCTGTTGTGTTAGTCTGTGTGCACGCAGGTCTCTTGACGGTGGGTTTAGAGCACTTCTTTGGAGCTGGAGGATCTGAAATATGCCCTTGTGCCCCTTTTGAAATAGGGAAAGGCTGTGGGTGATGGCTGTGGAGAAGGGATTGTCTGTTGGTCATTCATTTGGGTGAAGCTGTGGAGGGAAGATTGAGCCATAATTCTGCAGATGCTTCTATGGGACAATGGAGCACAATAGGGAATGAATAAGACACTTGGATAATGATAAAGCTTTTGTTGGAGCTGGCAAGGAAGCACACTTGGCTTTTTGAGGCAGATGATCACACCTTTGATCTCTTTTCAAGGAGTGGGGATTTACATCATGGTTCCAAAGCCTGTGGAAATATTTCTGAAGTTAATCCTGCGGGTGACCTGCAAAAGAGAGGATGGCTATAGGTACCTCCAAGCTCACAGTTCTGCACCTCGTGCTCCTGGAGTTACTGTGAGCATCCATAGGGATGCTGTTGCAGAACTAAAATGGTAGTTTGCTATTTAGGGGTCTCAGATATTTCTTTGCTTGTGCAGGTGACATAAATCTTAACTAACCAGTCGTTAGAAGGAAAGGACAGAGGGGAAAATGTTTGCTGGTGTATAAACCTGAGCAAAATCAAAGAAGAAAAAGTTACCCGATCAGGTAGTTTTGCCACGTAATATTCATTAATATCCATCACTGCTAAATACAGAACACTTGAAAACTAACAAGGGTTCTTTTCAATAGCAGAATGAAATGTATCTGTATTTATAATTCACATTAGGTACAAGTTCTCCTTCGTAGGCAGATGTGAGCCCATTATTTTTTATGAAGTTTAGTAAGCTTCCAGAGCTGATTTTGGTTTTCAAAACAGGTGAATACTGTAAAGAGCTCCATACTTGCTTGGTTACTAAGTTTTCTCTTCAGAAATAAATATAGACAAAGGCGTTTTTCAGTACAAGAATAGCTGAACCTTTGATATAGGATTTGGGTTTTAATGTTTTTAAATTGTACCAGATGCATTAAGCAACTAAGCAGAGCTTAATGAGTTGCCTCCAGAAGTCACAAGTTAACTTGCTCTTTTTCTCCTTCAAGGTGGTTTCCCCTAGAGTCCAGACAAGGGAAGAGAACTAAAGACAGAGGAGAAATAAAGGTCAATATTCAGTTCATGAGGAATAACATGACAGCGAGTATGTTTGATTTGTCAATGAAGGACAAAACCAAATCCCCTTTTGCTAAACTAAAAGACAAAATGAAGGGTCGAAAAAACGATGGGACGTTTTCAGATACATCCTCTGCAATCATCCCAAGTACTCACACAGCTGATGCAAACGTGGAGGTGTGTAGTGGTGAAGTACAACTGAAATCAAAACCAAAAAAACCCTTCCTTTTGGGACCCCAGCGCCTGTCCTCGGCACACTCGATGTCAGATTTAACGGGGCCGCATGTCTCCTCAGAGAAGATGAAATCTGGCACTGTTGGCTACTCTCACCTTTTCAGGCGTCAGCTGGAGTCTTTTGGTTCGGTTGATGAAGGTGGTAAGTGAAACTCATGACCATTGCAATCACACTTCACTGCTGTTAGAGCATTCAAAATCTGTTTCTGCAGTTTATGAAGTAATTACAAGGCCAAAAGAGATATTGCTGGCCTATTTTTTCACTTCCTTTAGTTGGTGGTAACTCTTAATTCCTGTTTCTGAGCGTAAGAAATAGCTTATTTTGGTGAAAATGTATGATAATTTAGCAATCTTTTTCTTACGTTCTCATTTTTAACAATATATTGTAGTGAAGCATTGCATTCTGGAGGGGACTGTAGGCAAAATAGCACCTTGTGAGAAATAAGTTTAATTAAAAAGTTGAAAAATGTCACCAATTTTTAAACCTGATTTATATGAAGAACTGAAAATACTTTGTTTTATTCAAAGTTATTATGCAGCAATAGACTGCTGTCTCTTTCTGGAATGGCACACTAGTCGTATCTGTCTTCTGTGTAAAACTTAGTTTTCACACAGGAAACAAGAATTTGCTGTGGTATCTATCTATAAACATTTCTGAACCACAAAGTCAAGCTGTCAATTCTTATTTCTTTTTAAATAGTTTAGCTACTCATCAGCATTTTGAACTGACACTCAATTGCAAAGCTTCTAGGTCTAAGTTAAAATGGGGTTTTGCATGTCATGAACTGTGATGTTGTGTCTATTGATAATATACTAATGACAGATTGTTTGCAGGGAGTCTAAAATCTCCACACAGAAGGACATTAAGTGTCGATACTTCTAAAATGAACCAGCTCGACAGCACAGTTGATGAAGCTGCACTTGAAGCACAAAATGACCCATTTACCAATGTGAGTGCTTCGTTACCCCAAAAATTTGCGACACTGCCAAGACAGAAGAATCCATTTGAAGAAAGCCCAGCAACATGGGATCAAAATATAAGTCTCTTTTCGAAACCTGTCGAAATCAGGAAAGAAATTAAAAAAGAGAAAAAAGAGAAAGTTAGTCTTTTTGAAAGAGTGACTGGAAAAAAAGATAGCAGGAGGTCAGATAAACTTAGCAATGGGGGATCAGACAGTTCTACTGACTTGAAATCACCTAGTGCATTCAGTGAAGCTCATCAGGAGAGTTTTGATTATGAGTCGACTAATCCGTTTATGACAAACTTCAAGCCCACAAGCATGTTGCCATCTTCAAGGTAGGCTTTTGCTGTATTTCAATCTGATATCTTGGACATGTTATATAAATGAAAATATGAAGTGTTGAGGAACACAATCTTTGTGCTTTATATACCTTTATATCACTGCTGGTTTGATTTGTATCACTGTCTGTTTCTAAGTAAAAGTTAAAACTTTTTATATAATGTGATCCTTTCTTAATTTTGAAGTTACTTTTTTATTACTAATATATGAATAATGTTGGGTACTTGCATCTGTGGAAGACTTTGTGCTTCAGAATGGGTTCTTCCTGGAAGTCTTCTGCTGTTGCTGACCACTTATTGCTAATTATTACATTGCCCTAAGTCAGGTTTTTAGAGGGGAAAATTTCAAGTCTAAGGGAAGGATGAAATGAAATTAAATAAATGAAAGAGTGAAGCGAATGTGAGTAGTGAAAACAAATCCTGTGGATGTCACTATTTGGGGAAAAAAGAATATTTAGGTTCTATATGCTAGAGTGCAAGAATTAAAGACAATTCTGTTTCTAAATGGGGGCACCCGCACAGCCACTTACCTCAGAAGAATTCATTTGGCTCACTTTAGCTTTGCTGAATTCTGTGTGTTCAAGGCAGCAGTTCATGTGCTGAGCAGAATGAATTAAGTTACCAGGGCTGATAAGAAACTTTGATTTAAAAAATCTGTTTTAATCTTTCTTTGTCTATCAACACTTTACTTGTTTTCCTTAAGGAAAAAAGAAGTGTAAGCCACAGTTAGTCCTCTTGTCTTCTTTCTGGCTTTTGTTTGCTAGTGAGGAGGATATACTGTCTGTCTCTTTCTGTCTTTCTCTGTACACACACACACTCACATACACTGTTCCCAATGGATAAATGTTTAAGAAGTTAAATAATTTTTATTGTTTCGCATACTTTTTAAATTGTATATTAATGTCCTTTTTCTCAAGATAATGATTCATTTCTATTTAATAACTTAAATTTTATAGAGAATGCATTTAAAATTAGAATGCTCCAAACTGGAATCTTAAGGTTCCAAAATAAATCCGTTTTAAATGGAAAATATGGTTCTAACAAATTTTCCTTTTCCTGTGTGTTAATTCCTTAATGAATGGCACAATAGTAGTATTTCTTAAATAATGAGTTGTTTCTTGCTGTCTCCTTCTTTAAGAATTTAGAACAGAGTGATCTTATTGTATCTGAGCTCAGTTTTATTCACCAGTTAGTGCATGCACTCCTGACTTAAACTTAGAAGCATTTTCTTAACAAAACTAATCATTGAAGTGATTTAGATAAATGAACTGAAATGTAACTGCTATAGAAGGGATTTGGTTGCTAGAAGCTCATTCAATAAATTTTCTTTTTAGTATCTTCTCTGAGTCAAGCCAGTTCCTAGTGTCTTAAAAAATATGTTTACAGGCTGTCCTAGAATATTATTTAATTAATAAAGGATTTCTCTAGATTAGAGGAAGGTCAGATTGTAGCTTGGTTTGTCAAAAGTTAAACTTCTATTTAAATAAGCTCCTTTAAAGAGAAATAATTTAAATAACAATTAAAACTACATAGAATTTAAATTTTTTAAAATTAAACACTGTATTCAGACAGATGCTAGATATAAGTTGTGAAATCTTTTGAAGTTCTTGAATGCAGGAGATCTTGATAAATATAAATCTTTAATAGTAATCATGATGGACTTTTTATATTTATTTTGTAATTAAAAAGCTCATCACAGTGCCCATTCAGAAGGACTCTAGTCATTTATTTCCCTCTTTGTATGAGAGTCTCTTACTAGTTTTTGACTTTTATGTAAACATAAACTTTTGATAAGACAAATAGATATTATTTTATTTTCAAAAAGCAAAAAAATAATAAACATTTTGACCTTTTCTATAAGACAGCTATTATGGAGTAACATCTAACATGCAATAAGCTAAGTTAGAAGCTCTTGATTTTTGCATGTTCCATTATTGTGTTCTGTGCGAACCTTTTAGACTTAGTTTACTTTCTTTCAAATGTATCTTGTACAATTATTTTCTTTTGAAGTAGAAACTAATACAAAATGTGCATATTTAATAAGTTTACAGTTTCAGTTTACCTTTTATCTGTGGAGGATTTGTCGAAGAGGGTCCATTTTTTTATTTTTTGAACTGGTAATACTGTGAAGAAAGAATTGTGTGAATCTCTGGGCACAAAATAAGCGACGTTGGGTAACAAATTCAGTATGCAGAAAGCATAGGCAGGGAATTCAGACTTCGAGTTTTTATTTACTGAGCATACTGTTAAGCTCTTTTGGATGGATACTATTTCTGCAATAAACCAGGCAGTATGGGTTTGTTAAGGTGTGTCCAAAATCGGTGTTCTCCTGTGGGTGAGGTGGTTGCTTTGCAGGTGGATATTCCAATTAACCCCACTTGGCTAAGCCTTGGTTTGAGTGATGGAACAGTCTTGGGACATGTGAGCTGGATTCCTGTCTGATGAAATTCAGATGGAAGATGTATTCCAGGAGCACACTGGAGCCACAAAAGGCCAATCAGTCTGGGTGGGACCAAGCTGGAGATAGCTAAAAGTGGAAGGAAAAACAAAAAACCCAAACCACAGCAATCCTCTCCCTCCACCCGCAAAAAAATTGATCAAAACCAGCTCCTCCTTGTGTAAAGTGTGAATGTCAAGTTCTTAGCAGCAAAGAAGCTGTGTCTGTAAATATAAATCTTTGGTGAGCTCTGGGTTGGCCTCAAGTCCATCCTTGTGTTTGGTAACGTGAAGAACAGCAGCTCATAACATCAGCTGCTGGCTGGGTGAGTTGCAGAACAGAGCTGCTGAATAGAACTTCACCCAGCCCATCCATAGCTCTAGCTGGCTGTAGGCATGCTCTGTCACTAATTACTCAGATTTACTGATTAAAAGAGTGAAGATTAGTACATCTTCCACGTGTTTCTCCGCTGATGGTACAGAAATCTAGAAGTGGTTCAGCAACAGTTACAGGATTTTTTTTTCCTGAAAGCAAGTGTCCCAGGATTTTTTGAAAATCATTATTTGTTTTACTGTTATTTATTACTGTTATTTCAAGAAGGTTTGCAAAGTATTTTGGAAAAGAAAAACAGAACCTGCTTGGTTTGTATATAATACTAGTTGTTGGGAAATCACAAAATACGGACCCCTAATTTCTATTAATCTCTGACCTGTTAAAGGCTTGTTCTTTGGTTTGGGCTAAATCACTTAGATCTGTAAAATGGGGATGATGCTTTCTTACCTCCTGCAAATGCTGAGTGGATAAATGAGTATTTTTTAGTATTTTTATAGATATGGTATTGCAGTATTACACAAGTGTTAAGATTGGGCAGTTTTGTGGTCTGGTGTAGGTCTGGTGTAGGTGTAATACAGGTATTTATGAGCTGATTTTTGACAGTTTAAAAATGCAGGAGTCTCATAGTGAAACAAAAAAATGCTATTTTTGCGAATACTACAAAATCTGCTAGTTCCAAAGGTTTTATATCATAGAGCCAATGAAGAATTTTTAAGCAAACAGTTTAGTCTAATGTTCTTGTAGCTGGCATTTACCAGTAATAGCTTTGTCTTCGTACTTCTTAATCCAGTGCTTTGCCACTTTGACCTAATATTGCCTTAAATTGAATTCATTCTTACAATCAGTGCTATTGTCATGGCTCTGAAGAGGTTAATTTGCACTCAGAAGCCACGTGGATTTTGTATTGAACACAGTTAAAGAAACTGAGAGTCCTCCTGGAAAACAAAGATTGTTTTGTGGCATAACCAAACCTTGTGCATAATTTTTCTGAAATTGTTTTTGTTTAGGAAAATACATGACACTACACTACAGGCTAATAAACTGATGTGAAAATTTCTCAATTTACACCACTTGACAAGTGCTAAAAGAAAAGCATGTTTAATTTTAATGTGTTATTAGGACCTTTTTAGAGAGATTGTACAAGTTATTAACAAGGTCCTCTGAGACAGGAGACGGGTAATTAACAAGACCTACAGAAAGAGAGTTTAGGTAATTAACAAGATCTTAGGCACTGGACACAGGGAGACAAACAGTCCAATATTTAAAGCTGACAGGTTGTTACTGGTCTGATCAAATTCCCGATCTGGGAAACAGAATTACTAGTTGTTTGGGAGCTTTCTAGTAAACATTATATATAATGTTATATATAATTATGTATACAAAATACACATACACAAACAATGTGTATGTCTGTATATACATATATATGTGTACACGTGCAGAGTGAGGCATTGAAAAAACCCTTTTAAAGTATGATTAAGTATTGTTAAACTTCAGAGAAAAGGCGATAAAGCTTGTGCCTACATACCGATTACACATTATCTCAAGTTCTGACAATAAGTATGCTACATTCTGAGCAATGTGGAAGATGGAATAGGGGAGGAGAAAGAAATATGTGTCTTACTAGGATTCACTGTAACAATTATGAACAATGCTCGTATTTATAACATTAGTCACTAGTGAATTGGAGCATAAATTATAAAAATACCACTTAATTTTTTTTCTGTGTTCTCTTACTGCTTCAGGCTTTTCTAAAATTTGCAGCTTGGAAACAGAAAAAACACTAACCCAGCCCTTAAAATCTTTTACATCTTTCTGCTTTGTCATTTCTGAACAGGGTTATTTTCTTCAGCCTCTCTCCCCTGTACTCTAATCACGTGTGGCTGGCAGAGCTGCCTGCCCCTCCAGTGTGACCTGTGCCAGACAAATCAGAATCTGCAGTTTCATTTATCCATCCCAATGGAAACAATACTTGAAATAACTAATGTCACTGCATTGTGTTATTATTAGATTTATTAAAAAATGAGTGAGCTGCCATGAAAACATGAGGCTCTTGATAAGAGCGATGTGTTTGGAGCATGTGAAGTCTAAAGACCAGCTGATGTCTGTTACATTTCAAGAAACATTAACATTTTGTATATGTGATGATCATATAGTTAAAGAAGCTTTTGCAAAACCCGGCTGTTACCCTCTCTAGATTCCTGCTTGTTAGCTGAGCTGTGTTTAGTGGAGCAGATGCCTGTCCTTAGTCAACTGCAGTTGTAAAGTAAAACTTGTTACCTTAAAGCACACTAAGGTAAGTTACTAATGCAATAACTTCAACATCATCAAAGATAAGTGACTGTTAAATGATGTCAATCTTGTACAGTTACCAGCTGCAGCCCCCTTGGCTGGAATTAATGCCAAAAGTTGCCTGGTCAGAGCAAAGGGTTGTAATGGCTGTATATTTATTGCCAAATAGGTCATCCAGTACACTGCAGTTCACTATTTCTACTTTTCACATGCCTTTTTCAGAAATGTTCTTCTCTAACAAGTTTATTACTGTGCTTGCTGGAATAATAAAGTCTGTTCTGACATTTTAGCCTATTTCTCTGTTAGTCAAAAAATGACATCAGGTGAACTGTGCTATTTTCAGAACTGTGTTTCCTCTGTCAGTGTTAGCATGTCTTATTTTAAGAAGAATGCACTTCTGCATTGCTTTTCTTGAAATGAATGTATTTTTTTCAGTTCTCTACTGAAATTTGACTAGACTTTAGTCAGTGTGATCTTTAGTCAAGGTCAAATATTGATGGCCTGAGTGCTTTAATTGTACTGTAGAGTGTTAATATTTGTTAAGCGTAAAGCTGTCAGTAGAGTATTATTTCAACAAAAGAAATACACTGCTGGTACATGAGAGGTAAAGGGAAGTTACAAAGGAAGCAGAAGTCATGCAGGGATCACTATGTGGTGAGAGAATTTGCAAAGCTCCTACAAAGCAATTGTCACGGCATTTGGGGCATTACTAAGGTGGGTTGGAGCAATCAATTCTTAGAGAAATATTGTAGAAATGCTTAGTGTTAATCTTGACTTTTGCAGGCTCTTCACCAGAAATCACTCCTAATTAGTTTACTGTTTTAGGAATAGCGTTAGGAAAGTTCATCCTGCTGGCTGCGTGACAGGATTTTTTCAAGCTGTCACTGTCTGTTGGTGCACATTAGGGCATGTGAAATCTTTTTTTGAGGATGCATGAGGCACATTATCTTTCCCAAGGGAAAAATGCACTGCCTGTTCTATTTTATTTTAAAACAGGATAATCTAATAATTATATCCCGTTTCTTTATTAATACTAGCAGAAGCTATGTGAAAATGAACAGGTTTTTTTCTGTTTCATTATAAGAACTAAAAATTAGTTCTATTTTTTTTAATATTTTAATAAAATTTTACTTGAGGGTTTTTTTTTTCCTTTGGTTGACTTACAGGTCTCTAATAATAGGGTCTTCTAGTGGAAATGCTGGCACGACCTTTAGTATAACAGTGCTTTAGTAGTCTCTTGAGAATAAAACTTCATTAGCTTTTTTAGCCATAGCACAACTGCTTAGTAAAAGGAGGGATATTTATATATTTAAAAATACTAGCCTTTTATGTAAAACTGCTGTTGTTTGTTTCCAGGAATTTTAATTGCAATTCATCTGAGTACTCTGTGTGAGATCACTTTTGATTTTAGAATGCCTTCTAAGTCCTGAATAACAAATGAATTTGCACTAGTAATGTGTCCAGCAGTGTGCAAGTATAAGTGCCATTGTTTTAAAATATACTTGTATTTTGGCAGGAGAAGTGCAGCATTCTGGTAGGGCTCATGCAGGCAGCCCTGTGTGCCTCCACTTCACTTGGCCTGTCTTCAGCAGTATCAGACAACTCAGATTTGGCCACCAGCCTATTGTGGATCCCACATCATGTCTTTTCAAAATGAAGGTGTTTATACATAAAGCCAAAATTTTTTTAAATTCTTCGAGTTGATTTAACTGAAAGGTTTTGTGCTTCCTTATAGTTGTATTGTTGTGTTTTTGCTACACTAAATTTGAAATACACGTGAGCCACAAGAGAAAAGGCTTCTTCCCCAATGGGCATGTTGTCCAGGACCATTATGGAGCACTGTATTCTGAGATGTTTTATCTCCTGGAACATTCTGCCATCTTTGCAGGGCAGCAGTGTACTGAACATACCATTTCCAAAGGAGTCTGTGGAAAGAATACTTATCTTGAGAACAAATTATTTGCAAGAAAAGTGTGTCTTACAAGCAGAGTTCGGGTTTTTTGCTCCATTTTCTTCACTCTTGGTGTAAGACTTTATAGGAATATTAAGAAAACAGAGTGATAGCTCAAACCTGATACTCTGCTTCTGTCCTCCTGGACACACAAGCTCCAAAAGGCCATGGAACATGACCTGACAGCAGAACAATTTGTATAGTGAGGCATCTTGAGTGATGTTCCCCAGAATGTAATTGCAAAATAAGTGGTAATATGCTTATTTGGTACTTGCTTAGCTGCCAGACATGACAGTCATTCCATCTCAGAACATAAAGTGGGGTCTGCATTGCCAGGCACAGCAGGCTAGCAGTTTTCTGTGGAAGGCTAAGTTTCTGAATTTCCCTGCTGTATCTGATTTTATTAATTTCTTTTGTGTTCTGGTTTTTTTTTTTTTCTAGTGCATTGGTAACAACTTAAATGGCATCCTGATATTTTAATGTTTTGATATGTGTTGTGAGAATCCAAAGAAAAATGCAGCACTGTAGTAAGAATCAGTCCAAAGACCAAGAAGTAGAAATAGGAGTGATATTTCAACTCGAATGGAAAATGAATATGGTAGAGCTTTGTTAATTACCTGTGTGCAGATGTCCCATATTAAAGGAAAAAAACCTGAAACCTGAGCTTATTGGTATAATGGATATTTTTACATAATATTAACATAGATTTCAATACTTTGAATAGTAATGATTAATGTAAATATCCTAATTTTAATTTCTAATAGTATATAGTACAGTCATCACATAACTAATATGAATGGCAAAAGATAAGTAAAAAGCTTTTGCTCCTTAAGAAAATACACTTTCCATGGAACATAATTTAGGAGTCTGATTCCCATTCATTATGTTGTCAGAGTAAATGGTTCAGGCACTAAAATGTTTAAATCAGTTATAGGAAAGATTTCATAAAGATTGTTTTAATCTCCAGGCATTCAGAAGCTAAATATTTAAGCAGCCACTAGACCTAATGTTTGAATTTTTAACTACCATTAAACTTCAAAAGACAAAATTACAAGCTGCAGTCATAAACTTGAACTTGTGATACATCCCAAACTCAACTGCAGTGTGTTGCAGTTCTATACAAACCGTAAATTATCAACATGCAGTGTAAGTATTTACCATAAAAAATAGGTGTTATTAAAAAAAAGTAAAAGTTTCATGTAATTCTAATGAAAAGTATTTAAGTAGGGAAATAGCAATAAAGTATAAAACAATATGGTTGCTATGACTATGAAATAGAAATCCAAAACACTCTACAGAATCAGCATTGCAGTATGTCTGTCTCCATTATTGGCTTATCCTATATTTATTTCTCGTTGCTTTCATCCCTCAGGAACATAGTGATAGGAGAGCACTCTCATCTCAGATGAGCTAAAATTGACATTGGAGCTAATAAACCCCTAGAAATTCAAACAAACCTTATTATTCAGGACAAAAAAAAGTTTTATCCACGCAATAAAATAATGGGTATTATTTAATCTGGTAAAAATGCACGTTATAAAATAACTGTTAAGGAAAGTAATTGATTCCCAAATGAGTGGGATGGGGACATGACTAATTGCTGTACCAGACTGGAGCAGTCTGTTCTACCTATAGTGGGGTAAGGGCAATGTAGGAGTTGGGTGGCTTTCTTGGTCAGTGTCACTTCCATGATCCTACTGCAGCTGATTTCCAGCTTGTGATAGTGTGATTTGCATCCATTTTGGTAGCTCCTAATTGTCTTAAAGGTGATCCAAGTGAATGAAAGTTTATTACTTGTAAGAGAAAACCTGTTAAAAATCATGGGACTTGGGGCATCACCTTAAGACACCTGAGAGTTCCCAGTGGTGCAGAGAGCAGGTTTATTGCCCTGTCTAGGCAAGTGGAAGAGGTAGAAAATTCCTTGTTTCCTTGATGAAGGATACAGGAGCAAGAAGGTAGATGAGCTCTATTCAGTGGGCAGGAAGAGGAGCAATTTAGTCAATTTGGGCATAACTGAGAAACAACAATTATAGAATCCCACAATGCTAGATTTTTACTGTGCACAGTAAGCTACATGCAAACCACACCCCCCCTCCCAGAATCCAAAAAGATGCTTTTTCCCAAGCTGTGAATGTATGAACTTCTTCCATAGCAGAAGTTCCCTGTCAGTTTGTCAAACCCCAGGATGAAAAACAGGAATGGGACTATGAGTAGTACTATCACTATGAATTAGGGCTGTAACACAGAAAACCCAGCGTTGCTTTTTATAACTGCTTAGATCAATGATTCCAGAATGCTCTTAGGAACTCAAGGTAATCGCTGCTTGAAGGAGGCTTGTGATGGTTGTACAACGTGTGGCCTGCAGTCCTAGAGGCATGTTTTCTGTAATTATTGCCAGTAATCAAGTGACAATGGTAACTTCAGGGGTGTATTATTATGATGAAATTCAAATTAAAAAAAATTAATGCTCTCATTAATTTCAGTGCACCAAGCAGACAACTCCCTCAGCTTCAATGCATTTATAATTTTACAGTATTTTCTTCTGAGGTATTACGTGGTCCTGAGACAGTGAAATATGGGTACAGGGGTGGGAGTCTGCATCTCCTCACACTCACCTCAGGCTGGGAGCACTGGCAGGAAACCCCGTGAGGCTCAGCAAGGCCGACAAGCTCCCACCTTGCTTAACAGACACTTTGATTTAAAAAAAATGTTACATGCAATCTCAGCACTGTTTCTTCCTTGAGAAGCAGTATATTTTCCACATATCTCTTTAAAATGTGAGTAAGAGTGTTCATGGGGCTTGGGGTTTGTGTTGGGGAATATTTTAATAGTCTTTCATTTTGTGCAAGTGCATTCAAATTTCTTCATGTAAAATACGCAGATGTGCTCTTTTGTAACTGCAGTTGTGATGTCTGCAGTGTTACAGAAATGATTGAAGGTTTTTTACTGCTAAAAAAAGAAAAAAAAAGAAAATTACTCCATATTGCCACTGATTCATATTTGTAATTTTCAGAGTAACTTTTTGCAGTCAGAACCACTGCTTTTAAGCTGCTGCTATGCAAAAGAGTCCTAGAACTTATTTCAGAGAAACTATAAAGTCATTCAAGGCAATGAAAGATCTTGCTTTTTTAACCTTTCAGAAAGTCACTCAGTTGAGCAGTCAGGCTGTATTATTCTATATCTTGTCTAACATGAGGAAACAGTCCCAAAAGAAAGATATCCCAAATTAACGCCACACTTCGTTAAATAGAGACATTCTTGGTTTTCACCAAGCTAATTCGATCCAGTTCAGTTAACTCAGTTGTTTTGTGCTGGGATCACGAGAGGCAGCCATGAATGAAGCGAGTTCATCATGTGTTTGACACATCAGTGTGAGGCTGAAAGGCGGGCTGGGAGGGAGGGGTCCTGCCTTTGGGTTTTCGGACAATACCCGATGAAAGAGGCCCCTCATTCAAAACTGGTCTCCAGCAAACAAGGCAGACTGCTGTGGATCACTGTTACAAACAGGTATAATGGGAATTAGCCAGAACTTGTTTCGTCAGACACCTCTTGAGTTCTAGTTGTGACTGCTCTTGTAATCCAGTCTCTGTCTAATATCCTCAGCCCAGCAGATGGTTCACAGGACTTCCATATCATCAAAAGAGTGCCTGCTTTGGAAATGAAAGATAATTGTACAGAGGAAAAGAAATGTATTAAAAAAGAAAAAAAAGAAAAAAAAGAAATTGTGATATAAACAAAAATTTTTACAGAAAAAAATCGTGTTATATTTTATGTAAGTTTGTAAATTTTGTCCCTGTCACTTTTACACCGGGAAACACGTGCCTTATAGATTCAGACAACAAAGAGTGGTAAAGAGTCACAAAATACATTTTCCTTACTTAATTTTTTTTTAAGAAGTCTAGACATATTTTTGTATCTCCCAGTCAATAAATACGACCCTCAGAGCCAGTACATGCAGTCTAACAAAATAACAGATTCTGTGATGTGAATGAACGATGTCTACTCTGATGCTACCAAGTTAATAGTATTTGTGAGCCATATACAAATTCTGAGCATATTTTCAGAGAATATTTTCTGCCCAAACTTGCTGTAGCAAGTCCATAAAAACACCACCAATTTTTGGAGGTGCTTGCTAGCAAGTACACCAACCTGAGACACCAGTGGACAGTTTCTGAATTCTGACACTTAAACAGTGTCTGCTTTTATCAGTACCAACAACATCATGAAATAGTGTTGTTTTTTGGATTTGTAGGATTATCACCAGGCTTATAAAATAATAGATTATTTACTCAGTTTTAAGTATTGCCGACGGAAAGTGGCTTTTCAGCTCGGACTTAAGCTGGTGATCTCACTGGAATTTCCACAGGACCTTTGTCCTCCAGGAGCTGCCATGAAAGCTGGGAATACATGTTAGTCTGCAGGGTTTGGTGGTTGTTTTTCAACAGTCTCATCCCAGGACCTGTTTCTAGGATATTTCATTTAAAGCATCACTTTTTGCTTAGAAGCTCAAGCTGAGTGTAGAGATAAGAGAGATAGGGAAGCTCAATCCACAATAGCCTTTCTTGCGTTTCTTAATTATTTATTCAAATTTTATGACAAAAAGAATGTGAATAATACAAAAAATTGTAGACAAGGAATATATTAAAACTTGCTTTAATTTTGAATATATTCTTTTCCTGAGTTCAACAAATCAAGAAAATAAATCATACTAAATATTTTGTAGCTATATACCTAATTGAGTACTTTCTTCTAGTAGATGTTTTGGTCAAATAACTGATCACTGCTAATATTTGTTTGTTTTGGTGGTTTTTCCCCACAGTTTTAGTATGAATCCGTCTGGCATTGAGGATCTCAGGAAAAAAACGGTGAGTTATGAGTACCATGGGAAGCCATCAGTAAACGCAAGTAATTGGTGCTTGACACAATATATGCTTTTATTCTTTTTTAGCCTCTTATGAGGAAATAATGGGACTTTTTCTTTTGACATACCAGAAAATCTAATCAGAAAATCACATGTTTAGTGTGAATTTGGAAATAAAGAAGAATTTTACACTCAATACTCAGTGTACCTGTGACGATGAAGGAAAAAAAATTAGATATTTGCACAAAAAGTGAAAAAAAATCCCAAACTGTTGCTTTTGGGGGTGTTTTAGATGACTAGTCTAGAGAAGTAATGGTCGAGCGAGGAACTCTGCATTAGTCAGTGATGTTTTATTTGACGAAACAGGAGTTTACTGTCACTTTAATCAGAGATTTGACGACAGTCTTTAGATGGCAAATAAAAATGGAAATAATGAACTGATACATAATAGGATTAATAATACACATAATAAATGAACAGCCTCTCAGAAAGCACTAAAAAAATAGAAATATTAGAAGATATTATTCAAAATGCTCTTCATTCTAAAAACAC
The DNA here is from genome assembly GCA_013400415.1 of Scytalopus superciliaris. Classification (NCBI taxonomy): domain Eukaryota; kingdom Metazoa; phylum Chordata; class Aves; order Passeriformes; family Rhinocryptidae; genus Scytalopus; species Scytalopus superciliaris. The sequence continues at coordinate 406,812 of VXBX01000555.1, forward strand.
CAAGAAGAAAAGACAGAAAAATCCTAGGCAATGTCTTTGTTTGAAGGAAAATGTGGTCTTACTAGAATTTGTTCTGTGAATAGATGAAATCTTTAAAAGTGGGTTTGTTTTCAATCTTTAAAATATATAGAAAACAAGGTTCACAAGCAAATGTGACTTTGTACTATTTGTTTTTCGCTGGTTTATGTAAATGATTTGTAATAACATTTGATGTTATTGTAAATGCCCAAGTTTTTATAATGTTAGTTATTGGTGGGAGATGTCAGAGTATTTGAAGGCTGCCTTTGATCAGATAGTAAACTGAATTCTACCAGGCAGTTACTTAATCTCTGACAAAAAGCGACATCAAAAAAATTGATTTAACTTAGCAGCCGTTGTCTGTAAAGTAACCATAATTACAGTTTCTGTGTGCTTGCAAATGTACTACTGCAAATCATGTAATTTATTGCTGGTAAAAGCATCAGTTTAATTCTTTTAAGAAATAAGATGTGAATTGTTTTATTTAAAGGATTTAAAGGTGATAAAAGAAATCCTTGATGATTTTTCTTTTGGAATACCAGCTATCCTAAATGTCAGTTGTAGGATTATGAGGTGGTGCTCATTTAATACAAAATACAAATTAGGTGGGGAAGAAAGTATATCTCAACCATAGTTTTGAATGAAACCATTTGATTTATTTTTTTAAATATTCAAGATTGTTTTCTAAGCTGTTTGAAGTAATTTATTATTAGGTTCTGCAATAATAGCCCTCACCACATTATTATATTTCTTCCTTGTGCATATTATTTAGTAATTATGTTTGTATGTCTTCTACTCTGATGCCAACACCTGTCTCTGAAAGCAGCATTTAAATGGGAGCAGTAGCCAGTTGAAAGGGCAGCGTGAGCTCTTTAAGGCCTAATTAAGAACTGAAAGGAAGATGAAGTAAGTAGGACAAAAGATGTGAAAGTAGCTTAGGTGATATTCCCAGAGCAGAATTCCTCATTAGAACAATGAAGAGATGATCAGGCCTTCGTTTTATCTAATGCCATTTCCTCTGACTGCTTAGCGTGTACCCCAACAGCGTTTTGTAGCTCAGACAATAACTTCCATAACTACTTGTTTAGAATATATTTTTTCTTAATAATTCATTGTAAGAGTAATGTTTTGCATTAAAATTGTGGTACTTGTTTCTGTAAGACATAGGTGTTCCTTATACATTTAAATATCATCTGTTGGCTCAAATCAAACATTTAAAACCTTCTAAATTTTAACAGTAATTTATTTCTAAGTACTAACATACTGGACTAGAATTTTCTTGCATAATTAACTTGATAAATTATTTCCCCCCCAAAGACATATATGGAGCATGTGTATGATGAAACATCTTTGAAGCATATATATTACACACAATTTGCCAGTAAACTGGATAGAATAATTAAAGACATCATTGCATCTTAGTTCCTGCTCCTTTGCCAAATCAAAAAATTAGGCAAGCTCTATTTCAGACATCTAAGTATTAATGATATTTTTTCCAATGTGTACAAAAGTTTAGTAATATAAAGTGAAAATTTTGCTTCCTTCTTGTCGAAGAAAATCTGTTAAAAGTATGGCCACAAAATTATTTTTATCTTCTATACTTGTTGAAAGTCAATTACTAACCAATCCATAAATTTCATCAGGTTAACCATTTGAGTAAAGTGGGAGTTATTGATTAGTTACAATACTGTAATTTGCTAAGTTTAAAATACAAATACATGTACATAAACATGCCCTTAAGTGTCTCAAATGTAGGAAGAAACCCTTAGAAGCACATTTTTGAGAACTGCTACAACGAGAAGGTAATTGATGGAGAGAGAGTGATCTGTTGCACTTCAGCCTATTTGCAGAACCCCATCCCTTTTAATTAGGTTTATTTGAAAACTTTGGCCAGCTGCATATTTTAATGGTTCGACATATGCCAATGTGCCAGTATAGAGCTGTATGGGAAGAAAAGGAGTGGAGCGTGGAAAAGGAGTGACTATGGCTTTATTATGAGGTGTGCTTCTTAGCTCTGCAGGCTTTATAATTTTAATGACATGGTTCTACTATAAACAAAAGCTGTCTTCTGTTCTTCTGCCCTGTTTTTTAGGTTCCGTGTCTTCTAAATGTCTACATTTCTGAATGAGATAAAACTTGCCGCTTAGCATGTCTAGCATAGTGCTAATGCTTTTATAAACTTACTCTCACAACCTTTTTCTCAGTTACACATCTCCAGATTTTTCATTGTCTGGTTACTTAAGGTCACAGCTAATTCCTGAAACAGAATAAGACATTCAAGTTTATAGTGTTTTGAATCACATGTTGCCCTTGTGAAGAGGGCTAATTTCTCCATCTCTGCTAATACCTGCACTTACTGAGTCATCAGAAATCATTACAGAAACAATTTTCCCTACTGCTTAATTTTGGGCCCCTCCTGCTGCTTTATAGCAAATAAGCAGCAAGCAAGGTCTTTTATAAGTACACATTCGTGTTTTTACTGCTCTGGTGAAAATAAGATGCAGCCTTTTACCTTTACCTGAAATTTAAAATTGAAAGTTTTATTATGTGATTCAGAAGCCAAAGCACTGATGACTAAAAATAGAATATGAAAGACATATGAGGGCTGATGCCATTTAGAGCTAAGTAAGTGCTTTGCTGCGCTGTGCTCCAAAGGTGAGAACTCAGGAAAGTTACAGTTGGACTTTGAAAACTCATCTGTTGTTCTTCAGTAATTCAGGTTACCACCTAGTTGGTTTCCCAGAATGGACCTGCCATTCTTGTGGTTACTGCTCATATGGTCGTTAACTGCCTGTACACCTCAGTGGGAAGAATATTTTTCTTCTGAGATGACAGTGTGGGAAACTTGTATCAAACTGTGCAACCTGTCTCTCATTGTCTGCTCCATGGGGACATTGGAGGGAAAAGATCTAGAGCAAATGGAGGTGTGTTGTCTGAAAGAAGTTGCTTCTGTCGAGAGATGCAAATGAGAAACATATGATAAGCAATAACCCATCGATTTTCTGAACTGTTTAATAAAATCTTGGTGTTTTTTCTAAACTTACCTGTAGGAAGGAAATCCTTTCGACGCCACTGCAGGATACCGTAACCTTACTTACGAAGAGGTTTTGCAGGAGCTGGTGAAACACAAAGAGCAACTTAAGAAGAAGGACACTCACATTCGTGAACTTGAGGACTACATTGATAATCTTCTTGTACGAGTAATGGAAGAAACACCCAGTATTCTCAGAGTGCCATATGAACCTTCTCGAAAAGCCGGGAAATTTTCCAAAAGCTGAGATAGCGGTACTTTGATGGTACTTTCTGCTGAATACATCAGTGGGAGGAAATCACACTTTAATGTATTTGACTTCTCTTCATTCCTTTTGTCCTAAAAAATTCCACCAATCACCTTTCAGGGAAAAGGGACAATGGTGTGGGTTTTTTCTTTTTTTTTTTTTTTACTCCAAACACTAGCAGGGACTGCCGAAAGTAATATTCTGTTAGATTACCTAAGTAACCTTTTTTTTTCCTTTTTGAAAACACCTTTAAGGTACAGAATACTTAATATAGAGTTAATAATACACATTAAATATGTCGATGCAGCTTATATAATAGCTTAGTGTTCACCATGTGGCAATTTCAACTGGGAAGCCTGTGCTCTTATGGATGTTTTCTTGAATGATTATTGGTGTAAGGCAAATATATTGATTCTTTTATTACAGCATGCCATCAAGACCACTGTTTTCAAGCCAGTGTAGTATTCTGCTAAACCTAAGTGTGGTTTGTTGCAATGGAGTGTAGTGCTACACATATTAGAGGAGAACAGTGATGCACAATCTTTGCAGAGTAAATGCTGTATTCTGTACAATGTGCTTTTTATATAACAATGTAAAAAAACCCATGCCATTTCTGTAATGGCACATGCTGGAACCAGTTATTTTACATTTAAATGCTGAATTTTGTGTATAATGAGTGAACTTTGGTAGTGAGCTCATGACATATGTTTTGAGGATCTTTTGTATGAAGTTACTGCATGCCTTTTTATGTGTTAAAGTACTTTGGACAGTGTTAATAGAGTCAGAGGTAGGACTGGAAAAAAGTATGGAATAAATAGATGAGTACTTTTGTTCAGTCAAAGTCTACTGCAATACAAATGTAGCAGAAATGGAGAGGCTGACTTAAATAGACACGATACTTCAAAAAAATGTAGAACTGACTCAATGTGAAGTCAAGTTTTACGTGATACATCTGTCTTAACTTTTTAAATCTTACCACAGTGAAATCTATGCCTTTAGAAATAGGCCATGTTGCTTAAACACATATAGAGTACTTAGACTTTTCATTAAAAATATCTGTATTCCATGTAAATAGTTCTAAAAGTCAGTTTTCTTGAGGCAAATGAAAGAATGTAGTAACTGTCATCCTGATCATTTCGTAATTGTTTATAGAATGACAGATGAAAAAGGCACCGGTTATTTAATGAATTGGCAAAATGTAGGGATGTATGTATAATGGGAAAATACTGTAGGAGAAGAATCCTCAAAATATTATCATAAATAGATTTTAATTTTAATCTCCTTAGTAAAAACCTCAGTTGGATTGTCTGTTGCTGCAAAACAGTAAGATGATTTTAACAAAAAAGTACAGAGAATATTTTATATTTGGATTTTAAAAAACTGTCTTTTCCTCTTCTTTTTCTTTTCTTGATATGTTGATCTGTTGATGAGGTGGCAAAAAAGCTTGAAATTAAATTCCAATTTGTTATTGTTGTTGTTGTAAAAGACTTAAATATATTTTCATTTTTAAAACTGCAAAAATTGGTAATATCTTGAATAATTATATGTGAAAAAGTTCTATCTGAATGCCTTTGATGTTGTTAGTATTGTATGACAGCACAGAATTATTCTTGTTAGAGAAAAAGCTTCTTTGTACAAATGTTCTCAGATTTCATTTTACCTATTTTTGGCTTGTCCTCCTTTATTTTCTTCTTTACCTCCCATTCCACTAGTGCTGTCCCTAAAATGTATGCAGCCTGAGTGTTCCCAACCCACCGTTGGGATCCTTAGCACAGATCCTTGTGCCTGGATTGAGCCTGAGTGATTCCAGCCCTACCCAACTGTGGAGCTCTGCATTTAGATGTTTGTAGTGCAGAAACCCACTCACACATCAGGCAGTTTCCCTTTTGTCTGATTTATCAAGTTGGTACCTCATAGAACACATGAATGTTCTTTTTGACCCACTTAAGATCTAAATGACTGTAAATTTGTTGTAATATATTTGAAGTGCCAAAGGTTATGTACTAGGCTATGGTACGTTTACTGTTGGAATTTAGGTTTTGCACTCAATTAGATTTTAATTTCCTAATTACACCAAGATGTATTTCAGTTACTCACTATTTCCATAAAAGTTCTTAAACATTTTCAAATGTTTGGCTGAAGCAAGTGATTTTCTCATGTTAATGCAGAAGTGTTGTGCAATTGTTTTTGGATTTCCACAGTAATTTGCAACTAACTGGTATGAGACCATCTCTAGTATCTACAGTGCTTAAGTCATACCCACCAGTGGGGATTAACAAGTAAACTAACCAGAGAATGTGCTCCAATGACTTTTCACATGCAAGCCAACTTTATAATTATTAAAATGAAAATCTACTATATTTAGCACCTCTGAAATCACTTCTTTTAGAATGTAAATGTAGACTATCAAACTGCATAATTGACTAAAAGCAGATCATTTGACATATTTGCATACCAGGAACGATAAGCAGATTAAAGGTAGCGAAAAGATCAATTTTTGTGCATTAGTGAAGAAATTTAGTGAAGCTTTGAATGTACTATCTACTCTTTATCTGATCTGTATGTTGAATAAAAGCACCTTTTGTTTCTAACAGTTTGTCAAGAAAAAGTGGAGAACGACAAATGCAATTTAGGAAAAGGTAAAGTTATTTAGACAGGCAGAATGGGACTTTTACAACTATGAAAATATTTTTATAGAGTTCTTACAGGTGAAAATATAGGCTGCTTTTGGAGCAGTTCTTGGAAGATTACATGCACATTGTTTTCTGTTTAGTTTCTGTATTTTGAGATTATTTTTGAAAAGCATCTTCACCCCACATGTATTTTTGAATCATGCAGCTTTCAAATTAAAACATTTCATACAGAGTAATTTATATGTTGAAAACAAAAAAGTTCTGTTTCTCCCATAGAATAAAATCGTAAACTTTATTGCAGATCATTTTAAAACCATAATAACTTGCTACTTACAGTCAGTCTTTCTTGCCCTTTTAAATGTAGGGATGAAAATTTTGAACAGCTCCATATTGTTTTGATATTTTACCTCAAATATTAGCATAGGAGTTCACCCATGCATGCACTATACTTTCAAATTACCCTTTGAAACAGCTCTGCTCATAGCCATGTATTTTGCTTACTATAAAGGACAAATATGAAGGCCATACTTTAATGTTGTAAGTAACAGATTTAAACTTTCTGCCATTCAAGAAGGATGTTTAATATTTATATATGTTACCTCTTGCTGCTGTATTTTATGTTTAGCTTGGTTTTCCACCTACTAATGAATGTAGCATTCTCCCTAGATTATCCATAACTACATTTATTGCTGTTGGCTCTGTGTCAAGAACTATTTGTAATTTTCCAGCTGTGAAAATGTTGCCTTGCATTTAGAAGTGTTTCATGATTTGGGGACCTAATGAAAATCATGCTCATTAAATAGTAGTCTGCATTTCTTTCTGTACAGAATGCCCTCAGATGCATCTTAAAACAAACAGAACTGCTGTCTTAATGTATTTACTGCTGCACTGGAGGTTTATTTACACTTCCAGCTTTAAAGTAAGATTATTGTCCTACATCGAGTATGTAAAGTAAGCTCATGCTTTATGCTCTTCATGTCCCCATTGCTGTTGGTATGGTAGAGGTGTTAGCTGTGGGCTTTTACAAGGGTGATATTTAAAGCATGTTGACTAACTTCCTCTCTTTGAAGTACTTGGTGAAGGATTATAGCACTGCTGTGTTGAGGATGCTACATTTAAGGGTCTGTCAGTACTTTTGGTATGAAACCCTATTTTCGGGGATTTATGACTTAAAAATGTAGATACAGTCACTGGAAGTAGTTAATATGCAATAGGTAGCACTTTAATCTGTTTATGAAGGAGTTTGAGATTTGTTTCTGTTAAAAAGATCATGGTCTCCTAAAGCATGGTGGGCATTTACTTTATCTTTTATAATTTCTACGTTGAAGAAGCCACTGTATGTTACAAGTGGTAGAGCCATTCCTATTCGTCTTAGAAGCTTCCAGATGTCTTGTATTACAATGTGCTATAAAAGCTGAAGATCCAGGTTACATAGCAAGTCTGTAAAAGATAAGAACATTACTTACAACTTAAGGGTTTATTTTGTCTCATGCAATCAATGGTTTGTCTACATTTAATAATGGTACAGAATCATAACTGTATGCACTTATGAGAACTATAAACTTAGAATGCATGAAAAACTTTATTTTTGTTTCATTATTGCAACTTCAGATCCTTTTGATTAAAATGTTATCTTAATATTTTAATTTCTGTTTATTAAATAAATATTGCATGTCTAACACTAATAAAGCACCACAATGCACTACCACAGTATTTCTTGAATGGTGATATTAATCTGTGTTATGTAAAGCATGCAATTCCTAAACTCTGCTTAAGTATGTGAGCCAAGCTGGTAAGGCTCTCAGAACACGGAGAGGGGTGTTTCCTTAAGGACAGCTCTAAGTGAATATCCCAGATGTTTACAGGGTAGCTATCAAAAAAACCTGCGTATTTTTAAGTGTACTAATCTGTATTACCTTTTTTTTTTATACTGTATCTGCAATCATTTTAAATGCACTATCCCTCCGAGTCCATGGTTGTGTAAATATTACCAGGAGATCTCTGGTGGCGCTGAAGGTCAGAATTGCATTTAGTATGAGGACAAGCACTTCAAATTTTGATACGGAAAACATGGCACATATTTCTCTTCATACTTGACAGAAAAAGCCTGGCCAGAATGACAGAAAGTTTGAGCATCCTCCCCCACCGCCCTGCCACAATGGTATTTTTTGCAATGTGCCCACAAGCTTTTCAACACACTTTTCTCAGAAAAAATATACCAGTCTTCTTTTCCTCTTCCATGAAGCAGCAAAACTGCAAAGTCTGTCCCCTGACAAAAGTGGGTTTTCTGGGAAGTATGCAGAGTAGTGCTGGCTTGGGAAAAGACCGCTGTGAATAGTTCCCCTGGTTACTTGGGAGCCTTGAATTTCATGGGTGCGATTCCTTTCCTTGCAGTTAACTTGCTTCATGACTGGGTCCTCTGTCATACAACTATGGACTCAAAAGGTTTAGAAAGGGTTCTTCTCTTTGAGGTATCCATGAATGTGGTGGTTATGGGAAGTCATAGCCAGTTTTTGAGGTGTAGCTGTACTTACATGTTTGTTGTTACGCAGGTTTCCATCAGCTCTCTCACCCCCTGGCTCACTGGTTTTGCAACTCTCCCGACGCGTGAGCAGGTGAGGAATGAGGACAGAGCAGGAAGGCAGGTTTCTGAAATCATCGTGCTGCCTGTTACAGACCAGTTTCCATCTGTAATTCACATCTGGTAACTAATCTCAGTTCCTATGCCCATTTGAAAAGGGAGCCAGCAGAATTTCCCTACCTCAGAGGCATAATGTTTGTTAGTTGATACCAACTGTAGTTCTATTGACGATGTAAGAGCGCAACTTGATTAAACAGCTTCCAGTTTCTCCAGCTTGGAGTTGGAGTTTTTATTATTAACCATCTCAACCCCCTAATAAAGGTTTTCAAGGATATTTTAAATATAGTTTAGCAGTTAAAAAACTTTCACATCACATGTATCATTAAGGACAATTCTCTCTCCAGCTGCATTTATTAATTTTTTATGGAGCCATACAGAGTAAAAATCAGGATTTCATTTCCATATTTTAGGTTGTTTAATTTGTTTTTATGGGAGTGTTGTGCAAGTTCTGGCTGCAGCTCACTTGGGATATGTTGCCCTTTTGTGTAACACTGGGCATGTTTGTAAAGTTACAAATAATGATGGTGAAAAACAAATCCCATCTCATATTCTGCATTAATTAATTAAATGTTGGATTATTTTTTTGGATTGTTTTGTAGCAGTGCCATTTTATGAGAGATGGGAATAAGACTATCTGCTAAAGTAAGCTGTTTCTTCTTGTCTGTACTACTGAGTAATGACAATAGAAGGCTGATACACTGGGTGCAGCCCAACCTGGAAGCTGTGTGGCATTGATTGTGTAATGTTTATATAAATATCAGTATATTCAGTGCTTGAAGCCAGTGGCTATTACATGGGGATTATTGCAATGTATTTATAATGTGTTTTTACAACATTCAGTAATGTAGATCAGTCTTTGATAAATGGATGATGATTTAGGACAGAAAAGTACCCTCCATGGCTAAACACTGACATGTTTATACTTTAAAAGTAAGCAGCTTATAAAGGTTTTAGGGGCATCCAACATTTAAATGAAGCTGAATATTAAAAAGGGGGAAAACTTTGTGGGATGCTTTTTTGTTTCAGCCTAAACAGTATTTGCTGTTTGACATACAGAGAATGAGTAGAAGCAAAACTGGGGAGATTCCACTGTTGAGAACCAATAAAGTCACCTAAACCAAACAGTTAGTAGGGCTAGGAGTCTGATCTTAAGAGATCTATTTGCCCAGCATATGCCAGGTTCTGTTTGTAACAGAACAGTGTTAACACAGCACCCTTTACTAGCAGGATCAGTGTCAGGGTGAAAACCCCCCAAAAAGTGGGAGTTTACCAGAAAGATGAGTTCCCAAAGCGTCAGGGGTGTGGGGCAGTTGTCAGGCAGAAGCATGAGGCTTCAGCCAGCTGTCACTTCTGCTTTTTCAGTCCTACTGACATTAGAATTAACTTCAGGGATTAAGCAAATCGCTTTCCTAGGAGAGCTGGGAGGTGTCTGAGGAAATTTGGTGTAAGCAGCACGTGGCTGGCCAGATTGCCTCTGCTGGTACTTGACGTAGGTGTCTGGCTCCGGGTCTTGTGGAGTCACCAAAATGTGTCACATCACCTCCTTCTCTAAATCATTCATCTGGGATCTTCTGAGGTGGTGAATGTCTCCTTCTCCGATAACTTGCTGCTTACATTATGAATTCCTTGAAAATTGACTCCCTGGGACATCTTTACAGGAGACATCAAGGGTCTCCATTTAAATTTAATGAATATTATGTAATTTGCTAAGGACTTCTACAATGCATTAAAAAAAAATCTGCCTCTTTGAGACCAGAGCTTTGCCAAAATAATGGCAGCTTAATGGCGTCCTTTAGAAGCAACTGCTGACTCTCCAGCTATGACTATTTTCCATTTCCTAATAAAATGTTTTCCCATTAAAGCAGCTTATTTCATTAACTTATAATGCATAGCTTAAATATGCTTATATTTTGCTAATTGTAGATTACTTAGTGCTTATTTTTAAGGAACACTGAAGCACAAAATACAAAATGTCAGGGTTTTTTTTTTAAAAGAAAAGTCTTGCCTTGTGCATAGCAATTGCATTTGGATAAGCATTTTTAAATATGCTATTTTTAAGGAGTTTTTGCATGCTATTTTAAACTAAATAATTAAACATGTATAACAAGAAACAATTTGAAGTGTTCATGCAATTTATAGTTTTAATTCCTTTATAGATATGTGCTCCAATATTTTATAGTTGTGATTCAAAAGCAGCCACAGTTACATATTTTAAATTGCAATTGTGTGATTCCAAATTATTCTTTTCCAAAGTACACAAAGGCAAAGTATCTGATACACTCTTCTGTGTTTTGTAAAAGTTAAAAGTGAGCTTTGGGAGAAGTAAGGTTTTTCTAAAAAGTTGTACAAGCCTTTGTGTTGAACTGCAGTGCAGATAGATTCGGGTGTGTAGCCTCAGGCACTCCTTTATCCAACAGCCTAACATCAAATCTGTTTGATTTCTTTACAGCTGGAGAACAAGAGAATAGGAATCAGTTTACAGCAGTTGCTGGATTCTGGTTGTAAGGACCAAGTTAAAAAATGTTATTGCTTTGTGAGATGAGGTCTTGGCTTTTTGGTGTATGTGCACTGCATTGTGTGTGAATACCAGGCTCATGTGTTTCCATGGTCAGATATAGAAAACTTCCTATTTTCTTGTATTTTTACATTAAAAATCTTGTATAAATTTAATTGTTAGTGGCCAGATTATATTTGGCTACAATACATGTAACATTTCACTTGATTAATGTTAGTGCTGTTTGAGACCCTCTTGTAATTGGCCTCATAATCCACACACAGAATACTGTGAAATAGTGTGAATTTGAAGCTGAGAGACTGATGAAAGGAACATCCATCAATAGTGGGGAGAAATAAAATAATCCTAATTAAAACCAAAAGAATTGTGTGATCTGAATTAAGATTCAGTTGGTGGATACATAATCTGTATTTTTTCTGGTAAGTATTTTTATTATAACTGTCCAGTATAATTGCTTTGGAAAAAGTCGTCCTTTGTGTTTCGTGGTACAAACTTTACTAGCTCTTTATAAGCCAAATACTGAATTAAGGATTTGGGCTTAACCTTTGTTTCATTGTGAGTTCAGAGGGTTTAAGCAGCATTTTATTGCTGGAGATGATGACGACAGTTATATTTGCTAACAGGGTCAGGGCTATTCTTTTATCTGTTTCAGGATTTTCTGTGTAGTTTTAAGTTCCGAACATTTCACCACAGTCTATTTAGAGCATTATTTAAAACTTGTTCCAGTTCTCTTCATTCTTACGCACGCCGATGTGTTAAACTACTCCAGAAACTGGCTTCGCTCTCACCATATTTGGAGGCTGTTCTCTGCTTTGCTCTTGGACTGTTTTGGATGGGGACTTACGTCTAAAGTAACCAATGAAATATGTGACGAGAGCTGACTGCCAAAACTGGGATCAAAGAAAGTTTCTGAAGAGCTCATTGGAAAACTATCGTGATCTTTGGAAGGATGACTCAAAGCCACATTTTAAATAGAGCAAACCACAGCGAAATAAACATCAAGGTGAGAAGATTTCTTGAATAAAGTGTGTGTCCCCCTAAGACTAGACAGTCACTTTAGTCTTAGGGGAAAGGAAGCAAATAAGCAGATGAATTTCCAAATGCAAATCAATCAGGATGGGTTGGTCAGGGTGTTCTGTGTCTGCAAGCTCACAAACCTTTGTGGTTCCTGTTTGGGCTTACTGTACAGAAGTGTGTTAGTCAAAGAGCAGTCGAACTAAAAGGTAACATTTGTTGATCACACCATGTGGGGCATCATTAACTTGTTTGAAAAGTTGCCAGGTCTGAGCAAATGTTCTGTAAATACATTCAGTGTCTTCCTCATCTCACTTAAAACTACGAGAACATTCAGCTTTCAATCATCAGTTTTAGGCGGTTCACCTGAGTAAAGAAGAGACCGCATTTTTCCCTGAATCCTTCAGAGAAATATGTTGACTTGCAGCTGCTGTAACTTGGGGGATAGCTGTACTTTGTGGCTGAGTGTGTGTTTAAGAAAGCTGGCATTTGGAGAAAAGAGTTCTGTGGCAAAGCCAAGCCTCTCTCACAACCACAGTGTCTCTCAAAGTCACAAGATGTTCCGAAATAGCTGGAGAAAACCATTCAGTGGTGATGGTCTTTAGCAATAGGGAGTTGTAAAGAGAAACATTGATTTTAGGAGTGGAAGTAAGACAGTTTTCAGACAGTTGCTGTGTTGAAGTTTGATCAAATGCTGATATATAAAGTCACTGTAGAAGGGAACAGCAGCTCTCTCAGGATAAAAGGTGAAGAATGAGCTTGTTGAGTTTTCCAGTGGTAGACATGAGAAGCAATAACTGCTTCCTTACAGGAGGCAATAACTGACTGGCAGTGTTGAGCATCACACTTCAGGAGTGTGTTAGAGGCTGTGAACACCAACAGTAACAGATTTCTCAGATTTTCCTAGTGCCTGGAAACAAAAGCACATGAATTGTCCTCCAGAGTAAATTGCTTGAAGTACAAGTTCTTGATTTTGTTTGTTACCCAAAGGGCAATAGGAGCTAGACAAAATATTAAATCTTTTACTTCTTTATTTTATTCCACCTTTAACTTGTCTTGGAAAGAAAAATTGTAGATTTTAGTCTGACTAAAGGCTAATTAAGTTTGTTTGTTCGGACTAACGTATAAGCAAAGAGTGATACAGTTATAAAGGGGAGATGTCAGGCTAGTAGAGTTATTTTTACAATTAAAATCTTTCAGTGAAATGTTGGTCTTCTGCCAGGAGTGCTTTTGGCAATGTCCTGGGGTTATGCTTCCCTCCATAAATCCCCATACAAAACAACTGACATTCTAGCTTGGGAAGTGTTACTGGCATGATACTGGCCAGCTGAAATAACCACTCACTGCAGTCCCAGATACAAAGCAATGCTTTTTCTGACACGTATTAGAAGGCAACGCTTTCTCATTAGAGCACTTTCAAAGGTACTGAGGGATAAGATCATCACATTCTAAAATTTGCAGCATTTCATCTTTTTCTCATTGCTAACCTGGGACTGGTACTTGGACAGCAAAGTCAATGCTGGTAAACCTTTGAGCAATTAGTTTGCAGCCCTTACAGTTTGCACAGTAGCAGCAAACTCAGCATGACATTTGGATTATTGTTACCCTTTTCCTATGGCACCAAGGCACCACTATATATTATATCAGCCTGTACTGTAGAATCACAGAGTAGTTTGGGTTGGAAGGAACCTCAAAGATTGTCTAGTTCCAACTTTCCACTAACCCAGGTTGCTCCAAGTCCCATCCAACCTGGCTTTGGGCACTCCCAGGGATGGGGCAGCCACAGCTTCTCTGGGCAGCCTGTGCCAGGGCCTGCCCACCCTCACAGGGATGAATTCCTCCCTAATACCTAATCTATCAACTCAACTGCTGGATATTAATTATTTAGGCTACTGGAAAACTGAACCTCCCTGCTTCCCACAGGTATAAAACGTGTTTGTTTTGATGTGGCCCTGGAGTTTACACTGCCTATTGCTTCCTGTAAGAAAAACTGGCAGCATATCTGCTAAAAAACATGAATCTCTTTTTCTCAGACCACTTCTCATGAGCAGCAAAACTCAGGAGATTCAGTCCTGTGCAAATTTTTTTTTCTTTTTTTTTGTCTCCAAACCCTTGCTAAGTATAAAGTTGTGAAATTCTTAGTAAGTGTAATTATTTTTTTTCAAGCTTTGACATTAATGCAAAAATTTGGCATTATACCAGGTCAAAATGAGCTTAAAAGGCTACTAAATCCCAATATTAACAGTTTGTCCCAGTTTGCCCTGGTTTTAATGACTAACTTAGATCCAGGGCAGTGGACCCTTATCCCACCTGTTTTCAAAGTAGCAATTTGCTTTTCTGGCATAGAGGAAAATTTAGGGCTGAATATAAATCCTGTTCCTTGGGAATGAAATATTTTGGCTTGTGTGTATTAAAGTTGCACAAAAAATAATGTGTTTGTAACCCAGGATTTCTGTGAGTTGGCAATAGCACCAGCCTGTTTCTTTCTGAGTCTTTTTCTTCTTCTGGCATGCAGCTAAGCAGTTGAAGACATTGATTTGTACAGCTTCAGGCCTGGATATAAGCTTTTTCTTCAGCTATTGAAATACTTTCGTACCTATTGGTGCACCTGTACTTAAAATTTGGCTTCAGGTAAGTACAGAGCATGCACTTTGGCAAGTTGTAAAAATTAGTTGAAGAATAATAACAAGTAAAATGGCATCCTGCCCAAGCATGTTGTATTTTCATTACTAATAGAATACCTCATTGAAATTATTTTCCAGATACAGTTCTGTATGTTTAAGTCTGTATCTGAGTAACTGCACTTTTAAATCAAGAGTCAAGTAGCTACTTTGTATGCTCTGCTTATCTTAAATAGAGTTTGATTTAAAACATTTATCTTCCCCAGTATCATCTCCCATGTCAAAGCACATTTAAATCATGCTCTGCTCCTAATATCACTTGTGTTTAAAACGGTATCCAAGGACAGAAAAGTTTGATGATTGCTCTGTTGTTTGCCCACTTTGTAGTTATTACCTGCTCTGTCATTGTTTTGAATATCACTGAAGTTGAGAAGGAGAAGCTTCAGCAAAGTAGACTTTTAAAAATTAAAGCCGAGGTCAGGCTCCAGGGTTAGCAACACTAGAAGACTGCAATTTAAGATGAGTCCAATTATGCAAAATCATGTGTTGAGTTACAGCCTCGAGTCTCCACTGGGATCTCGGAGGTTGCCTACGTAAAAATATCAGCGGAATTTCAGGAGGGGTTTTCTTTTGTTTCTCCCTTTATCTTGATAGAGAATGATGCAATCCTGGCAGTACTCGTGGGTTTTAGGTTAGTAACTCCAAAGGAAAACTCCTATTACAGGAATGTGCGTTTTGGTGAAGGCAGCAGACCCAGAACAAGATTTTGGAGACATCTGGCACCTTGTTGGATTTATTGCTTTGCACAGGTAGAACATTCAAACAACACCTCTGAGTCCAGAAATAAATTGGTTGAGGTATGGCAAGTGACCCACGAAAGCAGAGCAGATTTTACTATTTATGTTCTTAATATTTAAACCAAAACCACCACAGCTAAGTGGTTTTTTTATAAGATCTTAACCTTCCCTCATTTTTTTCTTTATCTTGTCCTTCAAATGATTGGAAAGCACAAGCATGCAGTGGTGCCAAATAGTGACTCCTAGAAAGGCTGCAGTGAAGAGATCAGACTAAGTTTCCTTGGGTGATTTGTGTGGAAGTTAGGATAATTATTTTACCCAAAAAGTCTATTTTACTTCTCCTTTCTATGTGAAAGAACATCATGTGCTATGCTTTTAAAGTACTTATCCCCAAGCCAAAACAGAGATAGAGATATTTTGTAGTTTTCCTGCTTCAGAAAACATCAAAAGTTACATTTTCTCAAATTCTGTATGAATCTGAGGTGTAAGGTTTCATCATTTTGATCTTTTGTATGAAAGCATTCTTAATAAGAGAAACAGAGAGATTATGTTCAGTAAAAGCAGAAACAATTCTGAATATGTTTAAACAAGTTTTTACATTGATAAACAAAACTACTGAGTATTTTTTTCAATCATACAGACACAAAAAAAGTACTTACTAAAGAATTTGTACAGTGCTCAGGGCAAGTTACAGCTGGATCGTCTTAAAAACCTCAATCTTTTCTAATAAATGACTCATAAAACTAGTGTAGCTATGAAGTTTTTCAGAAAATATATGTAATTAAAAGGGATTTTCACCATTTGAACAAATAGTAAGTTAATGTAAATATCTTCTTTAAGTATGAGGAAGAAACCCCACGTGTTGCTTTTGCAGAGCATTTATCTTTCATGCAGCCAAGAAACCAAGTTTCAAAACTGACAAATTTACTACAGTAATTGTTCAAATGTTTTTGACAGCAATGCTTTCCACTAAACAGGGCTAAGGCACCTGTAAGGATTGTTTTGTGCATCTGGGTAATTAGCCGAGTCCTTGGGAATTTGCTGTCCACTTAATTCTGTAAGAGTTCTACTGAGCCAAACAGCCTTGCCCTTTCTGATGCAAGGGAAGTGTATGTATTTGTAAGCATTAGTGAAATTCCATCGAGTCGTTGGCAAAGGAAATAAATTCAAACCCTTCTGTCACCCTCCAGGATCTGCTCTCATCTTTAGGTGTTTAGCTCCTCAAGACATCTCTTCTGCCTTCCACAGCTTGCAGGTGGCCTCCTAGTTTAAGCTCTTCCTTGCAGCAGTAGCTTTTCCTTCCCCTCCAGGATCTGCCACATCAGAAACACTTTCCTCTACTACCTGTGTATCCCTTTGGAGTCAGAGGGCTCTCTGGTGAGGCATTAGGAAAAGTTGCCACTGAGAAGATAATGGCACGGTGTTAGAGAGGAGAGAAAGCTGAATGGAAGCATCTTGTCTTCTTCACGTCCATTCTAGAAGAAACAG
The DNA here is from genome assembly GCA_013400415.1 of Scytalopus superciliaris. Lineage (NCBI taxonomy): Eukaryota > Metazoa > Chordata > Aves > Passeriformes > Rhinocryptidae > Scytalopus > Scytalopus superciliaris. The sequence goes on from VXBX01000555.1 coordinate 423,817, forward strand.
TGTGTGCACTAAGATGGAGATGAGCTATTAGAGGTTTGCAATAAAGCCAAGAAAGACCAAGCCATGTTGAGCTGATTTAAAGCAAAATAGTAAAAAAGTAATTTAACTAATATTGATACGCAGGGAGAACACCTTTAAGGCTGCCATAACTTTGTCTTAAATTTGCTTACATATAGGGCACACTTTATCTTTTATTATTTGGGCCCTTGCATAGATTTGTTTCTATTTGCATTTATTATGGGTTGGATTGTGATTGTATCCTCATTTGTGTAGAAATTATAATTCCAATGGATAAAAATCTAGGAATTAATCTCGATGCTACTGAAATACATTATCTTGATACATAAGAAAACAATATAAATTCATTTAAATTCAATTATTAAACAAAGGGAATACTGTATTTAATTAGAAAATTGAATCTATTTACTTACATTCATCCTTATCCTTCATCATTTTAGAGATGATAAATCTCTCCCTCTTACACTGTTATTGTTATACACAGACAGAAAGGAGAAAATAATATCTCTTCCATATTTCAATTCCTGTTTGCCTTTTTTTCGACATTTTTTCCAAGGATGAACTAATTACTAATCAGAACTAGTGGCCTCCAAACTCACTCCCCTAAGTAAACCGATACAGGGTTGGGCTATAACTTGTAATTTACCTTTGAAATCTCAAGTCACTGGACTGAAGCAAATACCCTGGTTCAGAAAGGTGTATTTTCACAGCAAGAAAGCAAAACCAAAAAGAAAATAACATATCTTTTGAAAAGGACTTTATTATTTGGGTTTGATTGACTTAATATTTTTTTTCCTAAGGAAGACTTAGGGCACTTAATGTACAGTAATTTAAAAATTGAGGATTTATTGTGATACTGTAAGATATTGCAAAGGCTTATGCAAGCCAGAGTTCAAATTGCAATTGGTCTGGTTCCTTGGAGCTGTTTAAGTTAGGAAGAACTCTGAAGTTTCACAGTCCAGGTTTCTGTGAAGCATATTATCCCAAATGGGTCAATCTGCAAGTCACCATGGTAAGATCTTGTTATATTTGGCTGGGATCTGCAATTGTTAGGAGTCAGTCCAAAATTCAGTGCAGTCATGGATTTTCATTAAGTCAGTATAAATTAATATGGACTAGATCTGTCACACTTCAGCTAACAATGACCTTTCTTTACGTGTGTGTGCCTTCCCTTTCTGAATTCGATTACCAAGATATCTATTTCTTAAGCCCTAGAAAGTACTTTTCTTGGGAAAAATCCCTTGCCTGTCAATTTTTCAACCAGTGATTATAAGTAGTCATGGTAAATCCTGCAAACTACAGTGAGACTAATCCTGGGAGAGAAAGACCTGTGCAAGTGTCAAGAGCACAGGTACCCAGTTTTTCCAAAGAAATGAAAGTCTATTTAAGTATTTAAATTGTACATGAATATTGAAAAACTGGCACCTCTAAGTTTAGGGAGTTTCTTTGCATTACATTTCCTGAGAAACTATTGGGCTGATTTCCACCCAAATTTATCATCACTTACAAAATGACCACAGTTAGGAAAATTGCTGTTTGATGTATAGAGGAGTGAATTGTTCTTCTGAAAGCAAGATATTATAGGGCTTGTTAGTTGTTATATTAGGAATTATGAACTGTGCATGTTCTACAATGTTCTTCTCTACCTAGTGGGTTCAAACTGTTGATACATCTCTGAATGAATTTTGTAAAAAGTGGTCCCACGGGTGGACTCCAATTTTGGAGCCTTTGTTACAGCAAATGGAATAAAGGTTTTGATAACCAAGTAACATAAATACACTCTGTAGAATTAAAATTACACCACATCTGTCTCTCTAGATTCACTTTGGTGGCACGACACACTTTGGATATGGTTGTAGAGTTTTCTTACATTCATTGACATGTGGGGAAAAGTTTTTTTGCAGTACATTACACACTATTCATTGATACAACTCAATGTAAGGACTGTATGAAATATTTAAGCTGGTATTTTAATTTATTGGGCAAAAATAACGAGTAGACTCCACTCAGCTAGATTCTTTTCTGTAATTAAGATGCTTCTGTAGTTCCTTTAAAAAATGGAAATAGTACTGGCCTTTTTAAAATGTTGTTTTAATGAAGGGAAAAAGGAATGTGAGTAGGATAAAAAGGACATTTGTGTTAAAGGCCTTGGCTAAGCCATAAGAAACTCAGGTTCTCTGTCCTGTTCTGCATGATTGTCTTGGGGTCCAAACCATCTGCTTCCCAGGAAGATGCTTTTGCCACTGGCTGTCACAGTCCTGGGCACAAGGACACTCCACTTGTGTAGCTAAAGCTTTGCCAGCATTGCAGAAAGCACACAAAGTACCTGGCTGGAAAAGGCAGGAGGCAGAATCTCAGTTCTCTAATTGTGGTGGTGGTATTTGACGCCTTAAAGCTGCAAGAATGTTCAGTGTTGAAGGCAATGCCACCCAATGTTTAATCATAATATTAGAGCTGGGCATGAAATCCTCAGAGAGTGCTGGTGCTGGGCTATGAACATTGAGGAAGTACTGCTGTTGAAAACATAGGTGTGTACATGACCTGAGGAGTCATACTGCTGTACCTGAGTGCTTACATTTTATTCTTTTCCTACTTTTTGTGCCTGCATCCTTTGGCAGGTGATGGCTTTGGTGATTTGCCACAAATCATGCAGAAAGCTGTAATGAAGAGGGAAACTGAACCAAAGCCACCGTCTTTCAGACTAGGGACATAATTAGCAAATCATCGTCTGGCCCTGCTGTTCTGTTCTGGATGATCCCTGGGAAAAGGATCAGGTTTGTTTGTAAGTTATCCTCTCCATGACAGATCTCAGGGACTCTGCAATGGAGAAGTCTAAAAGGCTTAATTGGGACCCACTGGTGTGACCAAGTAGCTATTTACGAATAGGTGTGGTAAAAATCTGCAAGTCCAACAGGGCAGAGAAGCCTTTAGGGACACTGACAGCTGCCTTGGAGTAGTTACAGCCACATGGACTGGGAGAAGTGAAAAAAAACCCATCAAATGTGCTCCACAGTCTGAGTCACCTGCCTTGAGAGTCATCCTCTCCCAGTGTGGCAGAGTCTTCATTTACATGTCACACATTTTTCCTCTTCCTGCAAAACCTCTTCTTTGTTCGCCCATCAGTCCAAACCGACTGTGGGCTCTGAGCTCCCACGGCTGCTGCTGAGGCGTTGGCACCAGTTCATCTCACTTGGAGGTTGTAAAATAGTGAGGAAGTACAAAACATAGTGAGACAGTTGAGGGCCTGTAAATGTCTCTGAGAAATGAGTCTTTAAAGCTCTTCTCCTCCTGCCAACTGAGAAGGGCAGGGTGAGAGCAAGAGGTATAATTTCAGCTTTTAATGCGAGCACAGTACATCCTGTGAAAAAATCAGATGAGAATAATAAGGCAATCCTAATTCTGGTATTTTTCATCTTTGGAACACTTGACTTTATAAATTTATATTCTTAACATTTCTTAATCCATAATTACATATAATTTTACCATAAGGCTATTTTCTACTGGCACTGGGAGAAGTTACAGCCTCACTCTAATGCAGGTGGATAATCTTGCATCTTTGCAGAGTCACCCGAGAGCAAGCGACCTTATTAACGAATTTGAGAGTAATGATGCTGTTCATTGGTGTTCCAACAGGCATCAAGGTGTCAGCAAGGCTGGGGATCTCATGATATATATGCTGGAACAGCCTGTTCTTACAGTTTTAAGAGGCATGAGCTGGCAAGCATATATTTGCCTCTGGTGCTTTCTGCTGGAGCGATGCACTTTGTCAGGCTCTCCTCAAACCTTTGGGTGCTGCTCCTGGGAGACTCTTCCCTGCATGGAGTGAAGGTGCAGCACCCAGTCGTGCTCTGCTGCATTCCAGGAGTCCTGCCCCAGCCCAAAATAGAAAGCCCTAACAACCAAGGGTGAGCACTTTGTTTTGTAAATCAAAGATAAGTGTTAGTTACAAAGCTGGGGGAGGCCACAGAAAAATAGTTATTTAGCAGTAGGTCTATCCTGGAGCATTAAAAAAATTATGCACACAGTTCATAGAGTGCAGATTATAAATATGCAAGTTGAAGATCAGATTATGTTACTCACATCAAGAAATTCAGTGCAAGCCCAAGCAATACTGACAAAAGCAGTATTGCTCTATAGTTCCTCTGACTGAAGGGGTTATAATTTGCCCTCAATTACCTTTAGCTAAGCATGGATCTAAACTAAATTCTCAGAGCTGACCCTCCTCTCATCTGCAAAAAGTTCAGGTGAGCTGTGGCTTTAAATGTGTCCCCAGTTCCCATCTCACACTCCAACTCACCTTTTGAGTTTACCTGTTCGTTTGCAGCTGGAGAACTTCCAGAAGATAAAAAGTGAATACGATACAAATTTAGGGCCGCATGCTTGCACTGTGAAAGCAGGTTAATCAGCCTCCTAACATCCTGTATTTCACCTGGCAAGTAAAGACATTATGCTTCAAACCCATCAACTTTTTTTTACACTGCCCTCAAGAAAGATTTGGAAAAGATAAACATTTCCTGTAACACCTTTTTCCCCCCCTGACTTGCATCAGCTATATATGATTTATCTTTTAATGTGTTAAGGCCAGCTCAGTACTCGCTGCCCAAGATAATCTCTCATTGACTCCACTGGGAGATTTTCTCATGGCAAGAACATTAAAGAGAACACAGATTTTATTTTATTTTTAATGTGCTTCTGACAGGTTTTTTTTAAATTTTTTATCTCTTTTTTTCATTTTCATTTCTGTCTCAGTGATGCAGTAAAGATAATTTATTTGGATATGTTTTCTACATTATTGTTTCAGCCACACTTTAACACCTGCCATGGATGATAAATAGATAGCCTCGTTACTGGTGTAAATTACAGAATGCAAGTATTGCTTTAGACTTCTTAAAACATTGTCAGCCACCAATTGCTTAATGGTACCCAAAGTTAACAGGACATTAACAGTATTATTGTGGTCAGTAGGGAATGTACAGCTGAATGGAGAGCAGGTGTTTGCATCACAGATGTATAATACGCCATGCACTGGTATATCAGGAAGTGCGATTCTTTCTCCTGTGCTTTGCTTCTAGCTTTAGTTTTCATGGTGGTCGTTGTGCATAGAGACTGAGCTGAGTAATTTTTAGTTGGAAGCGTTGGTATTATCAATGATTTTTTTCTTCATTCACATTGGCACTTCCAATATTTGCTGCAAATCCAGCCTTTTTTGCTATAAAGGCACTCTGATAGTAACGTGGTTTAAAAAATTGAAAGCCTACATAAACCTTGCCTTAATATTGTGGACTGTGAAAGGCAGAAAGTTATTAAGCCCCTATTTTTGTACTGTGAAGACAGCCCTAAATTTTATCATGTGTTTGTTGACTTTAAATTCCACCCTTGACAGAGCCTGTGCTTATGATTACCTTTAGGAACAGAAAAGGATTTATGAAATTGGTTATTTTGCTACTAAACAGGTTTGGAAGATGAGAATTAAGATACTATAGAGAAATTAGATTTTCATTGGCAATGTTCTTTTATTTTACCATTATAATAAGGTAGCTGTCATAATTAAATGCTTTATTGGAAAATATTTTTTTTTTTACTTCTTGGAAATAAATTTTGATTTTTTTTATTTTTTGTATGACATGATCAATTTAAAATAGTTCCCCTAATGATTTTATGAGGCTTTTGAGTCTTTTTTCCTCATTATGTGTAGTTACTGACATGTAACCAATTGCAGGATCAAAAGATAGCTTTGCTTATTGCACATGCTATGAAGAACAGTGAGCTTGTCCTCTTCAATTTGTCGCTGGGGAGCTTAGAACTTCCATCTCCCAACTCACGACAGTTCCAGTGTGAGCTTTGCCATCCAGTGTTATTTAATATGAGTGGGGGGATTGGGTTTGTTTTCCTGTGGGCTAAATAGAGAATCAGAGCAGTTTGTCACTGAAGAAGGCAAAGTATTGAAGAAACCATGTCATTGCTGCCTTCCTCAGTGTCCTCTGATGTCCTTGAATGGAAAGAGTTGGGGCCAGCAGGATAACACATGGAGAGGCCAGGGCATTTCTGTTTGCCTTGGAGGGCCAGTTGTGCTGATGAGACTCATTTTTCAGCTTTCGGTGTCAACCAGTTGCAACCCTAAGGTAATACAATGTCTTATTTGTCCTTGTCTGGGTTTGGTATGTAACATCCATTATGGAGACACACATAGGGCTGGAAGGTGTCTCACCACTGTTCTGCAGTCACTGTGCTTCATTTGGCACATGGTATGATGGCAGTGAAGTCACTTGACCGGCCTGTTGCTTAATTGGTTTCAAAGCTGCAGAGAATGTTTTAGGGTGGACTTGCACTCCTGCTTTCATAAATGAAGATGTCTCAAACAAATAAATCCTGAATTGTAGTGCCACAGTTGAGTCTGAATCTCCATCCGCACTGGCCAGTTTGCAAAGCCTTGCTGTGGAGCTGATCCTGCAACACTGCATGGCTCCAAAGAACAAAGTCCAGAGTCTCATTTGGCTCCAAAGCAAGAAGTCCAGAGTCTCACTTGGCTCCATCAACTCCTTTTGTGCTTTATTTGTATTTTGATTATCACCACATCCTGCTTTCTTGATAGCAAAAATGGTTACCCTGCCTTGGAAACTATGGAGGCAGATGTAGCTTCTGAAGGATAGCCAGGAAAAGCAGAGGAGGCCAATCCTTAGCATTGTCTTGCCACCTTATGAGACCTTAGTAATAGAAATAAGGTAACAAACAAAAATAGATTAATATCTACTGGCCTCAAAATTCAAAACAATAAATTCGTCCCCGGGTTGATGGGTTTCCAGGCATCCTCAGGCAGGAGTGTGTTTTTCTGCAGTTTGGTATCCTGATGTGGGAGGCTCATCTGCAAACTGGTGATTTTTCTGACCTGCTTAGTAACCGCTACTCTCCCTTTCACATGTCAACTCCAAATACACTCAAGTGTACACTCAGCCAATGCAAAGTGGCATTAAAATCATACTTTAAATTGCTGCCACCATATTTACTTCTCTCGCAGTCATTCCCATGAAGGAAGTGTTTCTAGAAACATTTCTTTTCTGTGCTTGCACTCATTGCAATGCAGACTGAATGCCTCTGCATAAACAATTAATTTGACTTCTTTGCATCAGGCACCCTTTCGATAAATACTGCTGTTGCAACTTGTTTGCACAAGGTGAAGACCTATCACTTAGAAACATTTACTTGATATATTTACATATAATTCTGCATTCTCTCAGGACCTGTTGGCAGCATTAGGTTATTCTACAATGTCAGCTGTTACAAGGTTGTGAGTTTCTTGGCTCTTCGGTGTTGCATAAAAACAAAGCACTTGCAGATGCTTTGCCATTTGGCTGTAATGTTGCTTTCCATTTAACAAAAAAAGCATTTCTTGGATGTCATATGAGCATCAGTGTCAGATTTCTGAGCGATTAGACTGGTGGTACAGGTAGATCTAAACCTGTTGCTACTGCTGGTGTGTGCTAAACCTTTAGTACTTTCTTTGATGTTCTACCTGAGTGCTTACAAACTGTTGCCACCTAAGTCTGTCAGCATTTTTGATGTTCCAAAATCTGAAAACGATAACTACATAACATTAGCAACCTGTTGCTGTTCAAAGATAAAAGCCAGTGATGGCAGAAGCAATGTTAAAAGCCACGCTGTTATCTTAGAGACATCTAGCTGAGTTGTCCCGTGCACAAGGATTTGTCTTACCATCCATTAAAATAATTAATCAGCAAAATGGCATGTTAATGAGGACTTTAGAGATGCCTAGATGGGTCCCTAAAAGTGATCCTTTATATCTGAGGCCAGACTCTGTTTTCCAAAGAAATTCTGTTGGCTTCAGTTGCTTTATTCTTAACAGCAGAGCTTGAACACAATCAGTAGCAGATCCATAAAACTGAGGAGAAGTATAATATAAATGAATGATTTTTAGAATGATTGTTAGATTGATCTGAGGGAGGAAAAAAACGTGGAAACTGCAAAATATTGCAAATATTAGCTGTGTTACTAAGAACTAACTTAGGGCATTGCTTGCAACTAAGTCATCTGTCACCTAAATGTATGCAGGCCTGGACGATAACTGGGGAAAGAAAACCCCCCTAAATGTTGATAGGAAAGTGCTTGGAAGCAAAGTGCTTAGTAACAATCAGAAGAGATGACAGATTGTATTATTGCACAACAATAAGTCTTCAAGGTATTAGAGGTATCAATTTACAGTGCTTTCTATACCATCATTACCTGCCACAGTCTGACTCTAATCACAGCAATAGAAACCAGGGTAGCTCCATGGGTGTTTGTGACTTTCTCTGAATATTTATGAAGGTTATAAATGAAATCAGAATCTTGCTCTCTGTTCTTAGCCCATCTGTATAACCATGAAGGCCAAATGAAGCTTTTAGTCATTATACTTAATTGGATGAATGGCCTTCAAAGCTGTCAATAAGTGGTGTGTTCACAGTAAGGTAATTAATAACGCTATTTCCTTTTGGAAGACATATCATTAGCCATTATTTCTCGAGATACAACACTGATGTCTTTATTCAAAGAGGTAATTGCGGGTTACCCACCAATTCCCCACCAGTGACATCATCTTTGCAAACTGCATCTCACAATCTGTCACTTCTGAATTCATAATTAGGATATTTTTCTAATGACAAGTGAATGTTATTGAAAGAAATACCTACTTTGTCGTTACAGGAGTAAGCACAGCCATACTGAAGAGTGAGGGGCTTGTAACACAAATAAAGCCTGTGAGTTGTTAGACTGAACATCTAGGGCCTTCAGAATGACTGTATGGAAGGAACCAGCAAAAGTCACAAAGGCAAACCATCAGCTCTCTCACAGCCAGTGTGTCACCAACAATTTTGATGGTATGCTTGAACAGACATGCCAAAAAAGATTCTCTGCTGCAGAATTTATTTGATAATTCAAAGTTATAAAATTCAATTTTATAATAACAGATAAAGAGGTTATGTTAGATTGTCCCTGCTCAGAAAATATGTACTACACAGAATAAACGTCCCTTTCCACCTCTTAATTAGCTAATATCCCATGCGGCATAGCTGATTTCTGACCCTACCCTGGGAGGTCAGAAAAATGAATAGCAGTGGGATATTTGGGTGCTTTTTATTTGTCTATCTTATTTTAAAATGTACATGTACTAATAGCAAGAATCCTTCACCAAGAGTTGAACATCTCTTGCTAGTATTGTAAAGGTATACAGGTAAATTACTATCTATTTATGTCAGTGTGAAATCCTTAAGTACAGCCATAGTTTTATTGTATTTAAGAGAATGACTTCTCTTCCTCTTGCACTGGCTGATTGGGTTTTCCATTGGTTTGGGAATTTTGTGAAGGTATAAGCAATAGTGTGGGTTGGACACTGACTTTTATTTGAAGACTTCAAACGAATACACTCTGCAAGTGTCTGTCACAGACCCAAAGTTCTAGGAGGAGCTGGAACTCATTCTGTATCCAAACCCATGTAGTTTGAGTCTGGTTTTAGACCGACACCTTACCAAAGCAGGAACGTGTTTTACATGGCTTCTGCCTCCCTGATCCTTGCTGTTTGTTTGACCTGGAGTCACCTTTCACGTGCATTGTTTTCTTGCATCTTGTCCCTTCCCGTCTCAGAACCCCCCTTTGCTGTGCTGGGATAGTGGTGAGGTGGCTGATTCCATGGACCTGCCCCAGCTGAACAAACTGGCTGCTCCAGTCCCACATGGGGCTGAATAAGAAAATTAAGAGCATCGCTCTGCAGGTATGTGTTTGCCATGCTGCTGTTATAGCAAGCCCCTTAGCTTGCTGCTCCTCTGCTCAGGATGCACACGGGCAGGCATGTGCTGTAGCTGCAACAGCTGCAGGGTAGTGCCAGGAGCTGTTTCATATTGTCCTTGTGCTCTGAATTCTGCTCTTAAATTGAGTTTTTGTCTGCACCCAATTACATGTGTGTCTTGGAAGTGAGCTGGCCTTCAGCTGACCCTAGGCCAACTCATGTACTCCAAAGAATTCCTGATGCAGCTGAAGGCTTGCAAAAGACTTCACATAGAGGGCTAGTCGTATGGCTTGTCACCAAGCAGATTTGGAAAAAATCATTTGGAATATGTCCTGAGCAAAAATAGTGCTGATGGCCTTGGTATTCTTGACCAAGGATAGGAAGATTATTCCTTATTTTACCTGTATTGCTTTGCAACACTAACAAGAGCTGTCAGAAGGCTATCATGTAGTGGAAACTCCGGAGTTTCTTTCTTGGTGGTTTAAAGATATGGTGCTAAGCAGTTTCTTCTGGTAAAATATTTTAAGTAGTGACATAATTTCCTTCAAATAACTATCATTTTCAAACCTAATAAAAGTGAGAGCTTTATGGCCTGTATTAACTCAAACAGCCCTTTGGAGAATGTCTGACATTTTATGAATACTTATTGTCTGGCTTTTCTACCTGCTCTTAAATAATGAAAAATCTAACACCTGGAAACATGTAACTATGTCGAGAGGGAAGATCTAACACCTAGTGCTGCCTGGAATATCAGACATCAGAATTTCTCATTTGTAAACAATATTGTTCTTACAGGGCTTGCAGGTATCAGGAGATCTTTTATCTCCAAGTCGCTGCAGGAAATGTTCAGGCTTCGGTGGGTGGGTGCACTATGACTGATGACATACTGAAAAAATTTACCTTCCTATGCTGGAAATTTAGGTCTTGAAAAGCCATAGGCAACATGGTTGCAAATGGCTCTTGCAGAAGTACAGTGTGAAAGACTGCATAAAATTCTCCCATAGGAATGAAGTGGTATTTCAAATATAATACAATAAAAATTGATTTCAGTGTCTGATCTCCTTTTTCCTACCAGACTATATTTGCTATCTAACTTCCTATGTGGAAAAGATGACTCTTTTCTTTCCCTCAACAATTTAATTTATTAATCTTTTCTTTTTTTTCTTTTTTTCCCCCCCTTGCAAATAGCCCAGTGTAGAATTTACTTATTTAAAAATCTAAGGGAGCATGGCTACATTTAAAAAGCAGTGTTTAGTATACAACTTCTCCATTTATTAAGCAGAATGAAGGTGGATTTTTCTCCATGCTAATTCCTCCAATGTATGACAAATTGTAACACACACTTGCAGAACAATTAAGACATAAGTATTGAGAAGTGAAAGTCTGGCAATAAAACTTCTTTGAATTTTGCATTTTAAATACACAGAGTTGAATCCTGGAAATCTTTCTTTGGTAGAAATACTTGTGTGATAAAAGACAGTTCAATAAATGTCCCTTTATCCAAATGCATTTCCCAGATGATAGGAAAGATAAAATGATCAAGCTCACAAGTGTTTTATTTGCAAGAATAAAGGGACTGTTGAATGAGGGTGGGTTTCCACAGCTGTACCGACAGTAACTGCAGTCTGTGCTGACTAGGAAAGATGGAACATGAAGCACACGGGCACACAACACATCTGGGCTCAGGGAGAGGGGAATATGCTCCTTTCAGTTGTGCCCCAGCACTCCTGGAGGCACAGCCAGTCGTTGTAGGACTTGTTTTCCCATTTCTGCACGGGGACTAGTGTACCTCACAGACAGAGCTAAGCACCAAGGCTCTTGTGATGCCGTATCTCATGTTCTTGCACAGCTGAATCAGCAGGATCACAGCAGGATTATGGTGCCTCTCCTAAAGAAGGTTTGACATTTAGGGCAGCTATGGAAGCTCTTCCATATTCCTGAAACAGAGCTTGTTATGGGGCAGTAGAGCACTGCCATGATGCAACTAGTTATTCTGGCATGATACAATTAATTCTTGATAACCTCAAGGATTGTCTTAAAGTCAAGGGACAGTAACATATAACAAAGCCTTTTACTTGTCAAAGACTTCTTATAAGACTAAACATTAGGGACCAGCCTACTCCTAAACCCTCCCCTCCAAACTACAAACATCTTTGTTCTCGTGCTGCTCTCTGGGCCAAAGCTGTGTTTCAGCCCTGCTTCTGAGGCCATTAAATCAGGAAGAAAATCTTTCTTGGCCTCGCAGGAGAGGATCTGGGCATTATTGCTCAATAACTCACGCAGCTGAAAACATTGGCCCCAGGCACCGAAGTGAAGCAACTGGATGGTTGTTTTGCACAATCTCAGTGTGTGCTTGCAGATGGCTTTGTGTAACAGTAGCTGTCCCAGGACGATAGGCATGATTTGTGTCTTATATGGCTATAAACATATCAGTAGAAGGAGTTAATAATGATCATAACCCATAATTATCAGCAATCTGCTGGATGCTCAGTCCACTGATTATGTTCAAGAACCTCTTGGAAAGGTGTAAAGCATGAGCACAGTCACTGTTGCATAATGAAATAATTATGTAATGAACGTGTAATTATGTAATGCATAAATAATGTTGAATGTTGCCAAATGTTAACTGTATGAATCACTAGAGGGCAGATTATAATCCCTGCTGGGTACTTCCCTGCTCGCTGCCTGTGTCACAGGGAGGCAACAGCTCTCAGCAGCTTCCTGCTCGCTGGTGTGCAGGCAGGTGGGGAGCAGAGGGTGAACCCTCAGCCCTTCCCAACACAACCAGCAGCAGCACAGAGAGGGAGCACACAGAGAGCTAGTCCAAGGTGAACTAGTCAGGTGGAGATTGCACCCTTCTGTTGAAACAAAGGGTGACTTTTAGCAGAAATCTAGTTTATTGCTGTCTCTGGAATTGTATGAATTTGATGTTTTACCTTGTTTCTAATTTATGGCAGAATCAAAGCTCCAATCGAATAAAAAGGGTATGTGTGATACTATAGCCAATTGTATGCCAAAATGTTTGCAGGATCAAGGCATTTATGATTTTTTTATAAGCTCACTGCTATTTAATACACATAACACCTCCTTTATGGTGCTTTTTTTTTCCCTTTCAGAGTTTATGCAAATGTATATATAAGTGTAAATTTTCCCCAGTAGCAAGTTATAAGAATTTCCATTTTAAGCTTACTTGAAGTCCATACCCCACTTCCATATCTGGTTTTAGTGTTATCATAAAGCCATCCTACCTGTCCACATCCAGGGCAACCATGGGGGATCTGCTGTGTGCTACTTACCTTAAACAAACCAAAAAAAGAGTTGAATGAAGTTTGAGATCAAGCCAGTTCTTGTCTTTTCCTCCAAACTGTGGCATACTGATAAAATCAGTAAAGTTTCAATCCTTTGGATTTTTAAAGTAGAGAGAGACTAAATATAGACATGGAGGCCTCTCGCTCAACCTGCTGACCCTGAACCAAGTGACTGCAGGTTACACTGACAAGAGCCCCATTGTCCTTTTCATTAATCAAACCCACTGAGCCAGGTAAATCTTTAAACAAGATGAATGGGCAGCATTTTTAAAAAGTAAAATAATTCACTAGGCTTTGGATGTGTTTCTCTTTAATTAGTTTGATGAGCACAAAGTCTGAAGTCTTGTCAAACACCCAGTATTAACTTCTGATGCTGACCTAGAAAAGGGGTATTGCAGAGGTAAGAGAATGGGCAGGTGAAACTAACTGAATAAGAGATCTTTTTTGTTAAGGCCTTTTGCCAGATGAAAAGAATCATTACCACAATGATACTTCTAATTATACTGTCATTAGGGTACTAGTGCAGGTTCCTATGGTGCATGAAGTTTTCCCTCTTTCAACAACTTGATCCAAAAAGGGTAAAATACAGGTATTAACCCTTTCACTGGAAATAAAACTGAATATTTAGTCAAGCTGAAAGAACGCATTTTATTTTAAAATAAAAACATAAAATTTTTGAGGTTTCTGGAAAATTCATCATGGTTTGTTTGTTTTTTGTTTTGTTTGTTTGGGTTTTTTGTTTTTATTTAATTTGAGTAGTAAACAATACTGAAAATTAAATTACCTGCCACTGTGCATTCTTGCCAGAGGCCAGAGATGAAGAAATGATGATGTGTGTTTCTCAAGGTAGCCAAAAGGGAAAGAAAATGTGCCTTATTGTTGACTAATTGTCATGCCTGAGTGGAAAATGTGAGGTGAAGTTTCTGGCACTAAGTTGCCCAAACCATTGAAAAGGAACCAAGAGCAGATAACGCACTGGGCTGCAGAAAAGCAGTGCTGTTCAAGGTCACTTTCAACTCATGAAGCAGCTGTTTAATCTATAATGTGAAAAATACTTGGCTTTTTTTTTATTACTTGCAAGCTGCAGATGATGCTATATCATAACATCAAGACTTTATGTTGGAGGACTAGACATCTTGTATCCAAAATGGATGCAAAATAGTTTCATAGCTACAGCCCAAGGTGCAAAAAATTATGTTTTATTAGAAGTTGTTATAAGAAACCTCCTACATAGTGCTTAAACTGTCCTAGACATTGGATCACAGGTCCAAGATGACTCAGCCCCCTTGTCTAAAACTAACCTGGAGGGAGCAACATTGCCTTGCTCCACCCAGTGCAGACTTGATTTCTTACTGTTCTGGGTGAAGTTTAGTTTGTGTTTTGGTCTTCAGGAGCCGATGGTGGGACCGTAGTCTGTTCTGGCAGTATGGAAAAAAAATCATGCCATCTTCACTGTTTCAAGGGCAGGGGACTTGAACCTTCTGAGTCCCACATGTACAGATTAATTAGAGCATTAAGTAGGAGCTCTGCCATCAGAAACACTTAACTCTGTGGGGTTGTCCCCAGTCAGGGGCTGCTTCAGGCACATCTCTGAGGTGCGCATTGGGGATCCAAAATTAGAAGCTCGTCATCAAAGAAAAGGGAGAGATACGTAGAGGAAAGAAACTTGGGTTACTGGATTATGCCTGAGGCAGATGGCCTGAATGTTGGGATGAAATGACAGTCTTTCAGCAGAAGGAATTGAGCAAGGCTGGTAGAGAAACTACAACAACAAAATGCCTAAAGGCAAAAGGAGAATGGGCAGCAAGGAGGGGGAATAAATTTCCACAAAGCTGGGAGTAAAACCACTATTCACGTATCTCTGTATTTTGAAGGAATGATGTTTTTGTGATGCTCAGCCAGTGATGCTGCAGTACCGTGATACAGCTCATGGCAGTTTAAAGTGAGGATGTGGCTGTGGAGGTTTCGTGAATGCCAGAAGCTTTTCTTTGATGACTAAGTAGTTATTAGCTCTTTTGAGGCCGAGTACCATTTGGATAATTGGTGAGTGGACTGTGACCTGAAGTAGTGATAAACTGGAGGAAAATAATTCAAAAATCTTTTCATTTTTACTCCATACTGCTTTTGTTTCATGTTCACACAACTCAATCTAAAACATGAATCATTATTTTCATAAGAGAAATCATAATTGGCATAATTTGAAGGAAAAAAGCAGTAACACTTGCTAATATGGGCAGAATTCAATTAATAAAACACCAAACCACATACTGTGGCTGATTTGTTTCTAAAATATTCTCTCTTCTACTTTAATAGCCAAATATATTGTCTGCTGTGGTCAATCTTTTAAGAAGACAGCAGGGTTTATCCTTTCTGCCCCATTTTTTCTTAATTGTTGTCATATCCACAATTTGAAAACAAAAGGCCCAGTCCTTTATTCGTGTAACTTGTGGGAGTTCTGTCTAAAATCATGTGTGATTTCATATATGGTCATAGAGTAGCTCTGGTTTAAGTGATGTTGCAGCGCTGCATGGTGTGTGCAGAAAAGAGACCTGGTTGTGGACAGCCTTCATTTATCCCTCCCTGATGCCCATTGAGGATCCTGCTCTGTAACACAGCGAGGTTCGCTTGGCCCCTTCTGCTCCCTGCTTTCTGATGATGGATGTTGATCCTGCTCTAGAATGAAACAGCTGTCCTGGACACTTTTTGAGGCAATGTCACCCTTGGGAAAGGACAGGAAATTGTGGGTGAGTACTTCAAGAAATGAACCTGATGAGCAACACCCTGAGATAGCCTGAGCTGTCCTTTTTGTTGGCTTTAATATTTGTTTGTAAAGTGAAATCACATGGTGACATAAATTTGCAGTTTACTTTAAATGTATTCTCACTGGAAGAGTGTCTCACACTTAACATGAGGCATAAATAAAACAGCTTAGTCCGTATTGCCTGAAAAGATCTTTTTACATATTTTTTAAGTCACTTTGGGATACAAAGAAAATTTTTTTCTGATATTTGTATTATGCTCTCAGAAGTGCTAGCCCTCAGTAAACTGATTTCCAAGTGCAGGAATCATAATCCTGCATTCATCATGAACTACAAAATGACCTCAGTTATTACCTGTCCAGTCATTTGTTCCTGTTTCATTAGTAAGTGGGAAATGTTTTCAAATTTCTTAGGCAATGTTCCTCTTTTTCCACTTTAGGGGTCTCTGTTGCATATAATCTCTCCAGAAGAATGGAGTTTAATAAAAGAGCATTCAGATTTTTTTGATTTCTGTATAACACCTATTTTGTCAATACTTACAGATTTTTAGGTGATTTTACTCTAATTTTTTTTAAATGAAAAGGAGATATGAAACTTATTTCTGATATAATTAGAAACCTAAAATGTAAGTTTGCTCACTGAAAACTATACCTTGGAGTTCTTTTGCAATACAAGTTAATTAACTGGATTTAGATATTTGCAAGATGATATATTTAATGGGATTACTGCTCATATAATGTTCTCAGTGACTGATTTGGAATCTAAGCTTAGGGAACAGAATACTGAATTTCCAGCTCTTTGAGAGTTAATGTTGTGTTAAAGAAAAGTACAATTTGAACCTTATTGTTCATGAATAGCGAAGTTATTCTGGTGAAATAGAGCTGGTCCCTACAAGGGCTACACGAGGCAGATGCATGAGCTGGAGCGCAGGGAGCGACATTCCTGCAAGCGCTCAGGGTACAGATATACCCACACCTGAACTCCTGGCAAGTTCAAGGCAATTGCATATCTCATCAAAACATAATGGCCCTTTATTCGGCCCCTGTCTCCCAGGTAGGATCAATTAGATGCTTTGGTCTGCGGGCTGAAAAGTAAACACTCATGTTTTCATTTATATTTAGAATGAAAATGGAGGCACGTGCCTTTTCTGCGTGGGGTGAAACTACTGTTATTTTATTCTTTCAAAATATTGTCTTTTTAATTAAAACATAAAAAGTAGAGAAAGTTAAATTTTTGCTCTGGAAAAAGAATAGAGTAGCCCTGACAAAGAATATTTCCATCTGCCAATATATCCCACATTAGTGTCTATCTTCTTTTTAAGGCAAATATATTTCTGTGTGTCAATTTGGTTCAACACAATGTTAGAGTTTCGCTCCCAGCACAGGATTTCTCTAATGAATATGATAATTTAAATCTCATGATCAGACTACTACTTTTAAAAGAAATTTGAACACTTTTTTGTTTAAATGCTATTAAGTGTTTCAATATTAGCTCAGTCAAATAACTATTAGATTGGGGAATTTATATTCTCACTTTAGTAGATGGCTGTGTAGTTCTACAGTTCTTCTGTATTGTAATATTTTTTAAAAGTAATTCATAAGCAAAATGATAATTCATATTTAACAAGCTTAGATTTTAAAATTTAACCAGTGTCCAAAAGCTCCAGTGAATTCAAATATCTCAACATTTTTGGTGGTGAGACTAATTTTAATTTTAAGCTTCTCTAAAATGAAATCTAAAAGAATTAACTGGATAAAATCATTCAGTTCGCAGTGGTTCATCAGCACACATGCTGGAATGCAGACAAAAATCCCACGAGGAGAAGGAGATACACACCTGTGTGCATCTTCCCAAAATTGGAGCTAAAATACCACTGGAAAAGATGTTGTTTGGTAGGAGGGTTTTTTTCACCAGTTTTGGCTTATTTTGTATTACAAATTTTGCCTTTGACATAAAAAGGCTTGGTTTGGATGTGATGATGTGCTCTGGTTAGGGAGTTTCAGTGACTCAGATGAGAAACAGAGTGAGTTTACCTGTACGGGATTAAGTCAAAAGTGAGCTGTCAGAGTTGTGCCTTGAAATGTAGCATTTTACATTCTAAGTGTTTTATTCCTTGAATAAACAGCTCTTATTAAGCTAAATATAGCTCTGTTCTGTTTATGAATGCATAAAAATATCTGTTTGTTTTTCATGATTTTTCTGTAGTCAAGACAACTGTGAAATGTGCCCTACAATGCAGAGCAATCGCTAAATAAACCACAATAGATTAATAGCTTACAGAAACCTCTTAAAATATTCCCAGCTCATATATTTATGAAGAGTTTTTGATCTTAAAATATGATATTCTGTGATTTACCAGTAAAGGAATGTGAATTGTGTCTTTATATGCTTGTCCTGCAACGTGATGTTCTTATTGCAAGCTGGGGTTTTTGTAGATGCAAACCCAGATACTGTTTTTCCTGGACTGAACAGCAATGCCACTGTATGAGGGGGAATACCAGAGCTGAGAAAGAGGTTTTTCTCAGTCCTTCAATTTATCTCCAATTTATCCCACGTGTATCATCACTGCAGGCATCATAGGAAAAAACTGATCACTCCACATCTTTCTTCCAAGCGTCAGAATGACTCTGTGAGTTTCCAGTCAGGTTTTTGTAACACCAGGCTTTGCTCTTCAGGGCTTTTCAAAACACAGCTGGCTGTGGAAATAGCATGCAGACGTGTATGGGTGCACAGCAACCTTGCACGTCCAGGAATGGCACTTGCAGTGACTGGATGAAGCAGAAGGAAGATTTCAGGTAGGTTGGGATCAATGAATCAGCTGCCATTTGTCAAGGGCTCTGAACAAGCAGCCGTGGGGCTTTGCCTTTGCTTTCAGTGGATGGAGTTAGTGCTCTCCAGGATGAAGTTACAGTCACAGGCACAGACAGCAGGGAGATAATGACCTAATGCCTGGAAAAAGAAGGCCATTTGATCGAAGTATGTGAATGAACAATGCCAAGGATGGCAGGTCTGATTTAACAGTGTTGATATTGGATGTGCTTGGGGGAGTTTCTATGAGCTGAGACTAATACAGTTGTTTGTGCAGAGTTGTAACAGCAGTGAAAAACATACTACAATTAAGTCCCATTAATTTGAAGTCTGTTGTTGAAGAGAAATGTAAAATGACATCAGACTGGAGGAACGTTGAAGAGACCATGTACAAGACGTGCTCTATCAGAGCACACCATTTGTCAGAACTGACATACTGTGCAAAGTCAGGTGTTGCCAGAATGTCTGAAAGTGTTTTGACAGTATAAAAATATATCTTTTGGAATAAACTGTTGATTCTGTTTTGTCTTTTCAATCCAACTTTTTAAATTTTTTTTCAGTATTCTGTTCCATTGCAAGTTGAACTGAAGATAAGTGTAGCAAAACATCTGTGTCTAAATTAGAGTAATTTTTCTCCAGTTACTGAAAGAACAGTAGTTTCAGGCTTATCTTGACAGATGTATTTTGCAACTTTCTTCTATCTTACATCTTCTATCCACAGATAAGTGAGAAAAATGCGGAATTGTACTATTGTAAAGGTAATATCTGAAAGCACAAAAAAAAAGTGCTGCTTTATTAATCAAAGAATTAATTCTGTACTAATGGCAGTTTAGAAAAGACAAAATGAAGCTAGGACATTTGTGCAATTTATCATCCATTACACATATTAGTTGACAATGCACTCTAGGAATTAATTGATATGAGCATGGGATCTGGAAGCTATGGCAGATAGAAATGCTCTTCTCTGGTAGAGGGAACATGCAGTGCTGGTGCAAGATGACAGAATTCTCGGGCTCCTCAGTGAGTGGTATGAATTGTTTTTCATATGTATCATTTACCCTCATGAAGAGTTATTGGAGATCCTTGGATCAGACCTGAGAGCATTTAGGTATTCACTGTCTCAATTTCAGCCCAAATACGACATGCGAATGGAAGAGTTCATTGGGAATGTATTTGGCAGCCCTGGGCAACCAGATTTTCCCAAAATGAGAGCCTGTGGAAAGCTGTTTTCATCTTCCCAAGCCACTGGTCTTATGGACTTCAGCACAAATAAGTTTCCAAATAATGAATCTGCAGTTCAGTTTCTGTCCAAAGCAAGCGAGCACACGTTAACTCATTCAGAAAGGAGATGAAAAGCTCACATTCAGGATGCATTAATCTGAAAACAAGTGTACTTTTGTGTCTGGGGAGTATTATTTTCATTGCCATCAATTTAGAACATAGATAGACTGTGATTCTAGCTTCACTATCAGGTTGCCCTGCAGGCTGAGACCCCTCCCCAGGCCACTCTATTTAATTTAGACTAATCTAAAGCTAAGTGAAACTTTGTACCCTCTCTGATTTCTCCCTATGATGGGGAACACTCTGATTTCCCCTTCCCCAGTGACCTGCTTGGAGTGGCTGGGGAAAAGGGGGAAGGAGAGGGACGCAGGAAAGTGACCCCCAGGTAAGAGGAATTGTTATTTGTGGCAGCTGACAGCCTATTAACTGATGGATGGCAAAAGCGTTCAACCACTTCTTTCCCTAGGAGTTGCTTTTAGTTTTAATTTTGCTTTTACACTGTCCTTTTGAAGGTGGTCTTTGGTACATGAATTTTTCAATGCATTGCACGTACTGACAGAGATAAATCTCCCACGGAGCAGAATGAAATCCAGTACTTTTCGCTGCTCTTACGCTTTTCTTGTGTTCCCATATTTGCAGTGGAATTTCATGTGACAAGAATTGGGCCCTGTATTTTTCCTGTTGGTTTCTTGTGAGTTTCTTTTTTTTTTTCCCTCAAATACAATTCTCAGTGAACTGAAGGAAGCAGTCGATAAAACAGATCCCTGACTCCCCCAGGCAGATCCACTGAGGACATTGTGCATCCCTCATTCTCAACCCGTTTTTAGAAGGTTGTAATGCTGAAAGGGGAGAAGGGTCTCTGTGTGTGACTTTGCATGGTACAGAGCTGAGCCTTCATGTACTGATACGTTCATGAAACATACAGTGACCAGGATATGGGGATGTCTCACAGTTGCTGAGACAGAGTCTGATGCTGTAACAAATTTTCCACTGTTTGCAATCTTTTTTTTTAGAGAATTTTCATTTACCACAGCTGTGAAACTCCTTGTGAGATTTAGTGACGTCAATATCTACATCTACAGCCTTTGATGTCAAGACAACTTTGGTGACTTGGCTGTATTTCCTTCTTATCCTTTGAAATGTACAGATTCATCCAGAGAAATCTCCCTAAGAGATTCTTGCTATAATTTTTATAATTGTGGTTGATCTGCTTATTTTCTATCCACACACCCCCCCTTTTTTCTTTTTTTTCTTTTTCCCTTTTCCTGCTTTTAATTTTTTGTGTGGTTTTGTTTTATTTTGTTTGGGTTTTGTTTGGGTTTATTTTGTTTTTTAACCTGCACAATTACTTTCTATGGATAAGCCAAGTGAAGAAAACAGATTCTGCCCAGTAATGATCCTCAACTGGCAAATACTCACCAGAAAGCAACACATAAAGAGTCAGGTTGTCATTCAGTTTGGGCTCTCAATTTCTTATTCAAAGAAGGAGATGCAACTTCCTTTGACTCTTAATTTTTTATAAAGCAAAATTTTGTGAATCTGCTCACAGGCAAGCAAAAATGATCTGCAGCAATACTAATTTTAAATGTGTTAATTAGTAAATCTTAATTACTCTGTTAATAACTAATGAATAAAATATGGTGAACAAGAAATTAAGGCTAGTCTGAGCGGTGCTTGCAAAATTTCTTAAAACTGAAATGTTTAATACTTACAATGGAACAGTGTGGAAGTATTCAGCAGGTCTTAAAAGGTGCTTCTAAAGTATCAAAATTCTTTGGCTTCAGTGCTTCCATGAAAAAATTGTTAGATATGATAAAATTATTAAACTTATTAGTCTAATTGTCTTTAGATTTTGGAGGGGGAGATACGTTAAGGAAAAAGAGGTCCTAAATTTACCTCCTGGGTGCTGCTGGGCCTGGTTATGTTTCCCATAGACAATTGTGGTTTTCTGATTTAGAGCTGTAATGCAACAACAACGAAAAAAAATAGCCAGGGGAAAAAAAAAATCTTATTTTTGTCTGGTGGCTCACAAAACTTGCACGAACAAGACTTTTATGTGTGTGAAACTGCCAACTGGAGCCAGGGTCGGAACTCTCAGGGGGTTGAATATTGAGCAAAAGAGAGAAATGAAACAGCTGAGTTACTACACTGAGAAACATATGTGCTGCATTTACACATTTACCAACATTCAAAAGATTTTCTGATATGTAGCTGCTCTCTTGAAAATTATGTACATGGTTGTCTGGAATTGTACTGTATCTGCAGGAGCCATTTTGCTTCCTCAGGTAAATTATATAGAGTTGCAAAGAAGTTTATAAATTTATCCCTTGGATGGAAACCTCTTTGGAGGAACTTTGCCGGCCTAATGGGTGAATAACAAGCTGTCTGAAAACTGTTTGCATTTCTATGCCCATGAAAGCAAAGCAGCCTTTCTGAAGTAGAGTATTTTTATTAACCTCTCTATTAAAAAAACCCCAAGAAATTATCTTGAAACAGCACCAATGTTGTTGCACCTGGTAAAGGCAAGGAATTCAAAGTTATGGCTGACACTGATTCTAACTGATGCAGCTGACAGCTCTTACTCTAATCAATCACTTCACCACTACCACCTCAATTATTTGAAATCTTTTATTTCAGTGAACAATATATGCTTAAATTAATCAGGCATGCTATCCTGGCAAATCCTCCTGCATGTCCTCTGCACTCCTGCAGAAGTCAACAGACAGATACCAAACCGTCCTTCTGTCTTTTCTGTGGCAGAAACTCTAAATACTTTCTGCTCATTCCAGAGAATGAGCTGAATTTAATAGTGGTGTGTCTGCAGAGATTGTGGCCCTTTATCCTGAAATGGAGAGATCTGCATGGTAGGAGGAAATAACTAGGATTGCTTAACTCCTCCCCTATTTAATTTTCCAAGTTATATTATTTGATTAGTTTTTCATATTTAAATATGCAGCATGTGTTTTGTGTTTAGAGAAAACTGCATTATTAAATGATGGCAGACAAAAGCTAGAAAAAAGGAAAATATATATATTTGAATTGTACTGCAGAGAGTATGAGAGTGTCTATAAATACACACAGAAAAGTCTGTCTAAAAGGTGACTCAAGGGTTGATGAAAATATTGCTGATATCAAAGCAAATTGTTCACGTTGACTTTGGGTGAATACTGAAATATCGGATGCCATCAGCACCAGCTGCAGTCAGTGATTTCCATACCCATCCCTGCTGCTGTCCCAGGCACGGCTGCAGCAGGAGGCTCCAGCCTGGTTTGGAAACTCAGTGAAATCTGTTTCAGAGCAGACAGATGAGGCTCAGGAGCAGCTTCTGCAGAGTCCTCCTGCTCTGGCTCCTGGACACGTCTGTGGGGCTGTCCCGGTCTGTGCAGGGGCAGCTGGCCACAACCAAGGTTCACCCTCCTGGTAAAGTGCTCCCAGGAGGAGCAAATGAGGCTTCCACCTTTCTGTGCCTCCACCCTATTTCCCTGTTCCCTCCTCTTTCACTGACTTTCCTCTGGGGGTCAAGATGACACATAAACCTTTTCTAATCATGGCCTATCTCATTCCAAATGGACAGTTATGTGTTGTTTCTGTATTCTTCCTATCTATCCTTTCTACTTTTCTTTCAGGTAGCTCTATTTGTTGCTATCACGTGTTTTTTTCCCATAAATATTCTCCTTCAGCTCTTGATACCTCTTTTTGTTACCAGAGTCATACGTTCTGCCCCTTCTCACCGTAATCTCCTGACCTTCAGGTAATATACAGTACTAAAATAGTTGAAGCCCTTTCTCTTTCCTCAGTCAGCACCTAGTTTCCAGCCCTGCTAATGTTGTGTGCCTGGGGTCAAGTTAAGATGAGTTCCACAGAAAAGATATTTCTTTCTCTTTGGTAATTTAAGATAGAAATAGAGAGCCAAGGGTGCAATAATTGAAGAATAGC
Source organism: Scytalopus superciliaris (assembly GCA_013400415.1). NCBI lineage: Eukaryota > Metazoa > Chordata > Aves > Passeriformes > Rhinocryptidae > Scytalopus > Scytalopus superciliaris. The sequence continues at coordinate 447,702 of VXBX01000555.1, forward strand.
TCTTCATGTAACAAATCCAGTTTGACTGTGAGGAGCACAGAGTAACCTTCTAGCATTTTGTCAGGGATTCAAAAGTACACTGAAAGGTTGAAAATTATGCTTCTACAATCAGAGTCTTAAAATACAAGCAGCTAACTTTTTTTCTTTCTTTCTTTCTTTCTTTATTTGTTGTCTGTGTGGCATGCAAGGGTGCAAATAAACGAAACCTGAGCTTGATGGCTGAATGGCATGACACTACTTCTTGCTTTTAATACTGTTGAAATTAAATCCCAGGGACAAGTTACAAGAGAAAGGTCTGAAGCTCACCATCTCATGTCTACAAACATCAGGGCTCCCTTGAGGATGGAATTTTCATCACACGTGAAATCCTGGAATTTCAAAACTCAAGCACTGCATCAGTGGTGTCTGGTGAAAGCCTTGTCTGTTCAGGCCCCTCTGCTAAAAATGCCTATCCTGTCGCTGCTGGTTTCCACCCAGGTGTGTGGCTGTACCTGCTTTCAGCCAAACTTTGTGTCCAGAGTCACTTTCTTTCACCGTGAAACAAAAATTATGCTCCATGCAAAGAAAATTACTGTTGTCAATTATACCACTAAGAGGATCAGGTCCACACATATTTACATCTTGTTTACCATTTTAAAGAACCCCAAAGTTCAGATCTATCCAAGGGAAAGTTTAATTTAAAAGTCTGATGACAGCCCTAAATGTTTTTTTTTTACTTGAATAGAGATATATGGATTTATTTTTTTTTAAGTCAAATAATATGGTGTTCCCTTTTAGATAAAATTCCAGCTGCTGTATTGAAACAGGACAGTGACACTTACATTGGGAAGAACCTCTTTCTTAGTTGTCTTGCTCATCAAGCTGTTACACAGTGATAGCAAGTACCATTATGACAGCTCCAAGTGGAAGATGTATCCGTGTGTCACAACTGGGGTTGTGTTAGTAAATACCATATGCATGTTATTTTTTATTTCCTGAGAAGGTCTAAGGGGAAGGAAAGTATTTGATGGAAATGATGTTTAGTCCTGAACTTAGGTTCACATTGTGGAAGGATGAAAATTAAAGCTTACCTAAACATAGAGAAAATTCAGCCAATCACAGCTGAAGGATTAGTAAAAAGTGTTAAAAATATTATATGAAAGTTTTAATTACACAGAAAAATTATAAAATGCCCAGTAATTACAGTATATTGATTCCTTTTTTTTTTCTTGAAATGCTAAAACTATTTCAACACACAGAGAATCAATAAACATAATTAAAATATGAGCTCATCAAAACAGTAATTAAATGTACTTAACAGCTTTTGTGGCTTTTCTCCATATGGTTACTGTGGGAGTGTGAATCTGGCTTGCTAGATAAATGTAACAAAATAAAGTGAAAGCCTGGGAAAAGATTACTGTGGTATCATAAGCAAATACAATAAAGTCTAGCTCTATAATAAGTTCCAATAAATCAAAAAGTTGACAAAGGAAGCAGTGTTTGCAATTATTAGAGAGAAATTCTGGATGTTTTATATTTTTATGGGATTAACACTATCATGGACTTAATACAGAAGCCAAATCAAATCTCTTTTCCATCATTAAAGCTGTTCTGCTGGAAGACTTTCTGTTCAATGAGAGGTATTTGGGAACGCTGGTGTTGGTGACAAATCACTTGACAGCTGTCATTCAGGGGGCAATTCAGCTCCAGGACCTAATACAGCTGCTGTGAGTTGCCCTTTGGAGCAGCAAATCTCTCTTTGGCGATTAGATAAAGCAGCATGACTGCCAAGCAGAAAGTAAATTAGGTGCTTATAGTGGAGTGTGTCACTGCTTCTCCAGCCTTCTCCCTTCCTCCTCCCTGGGTACATGTGCAGTGTCAAAAATAATACAGGAAAATCCATGCATGGTGCTTTAAAGGACAAAATTATGCACAGTTTCTAGAATGAATTTCTTCAGAAAGCACCACGGTCTCCCATAGACTACACAGCTCCTCCTCCTGCTGCCTTTTCTGGAGTCCTCACCATCTCTCTCTGCCATGTCCTTCGAGACCCTTGGGAATTTCAGTGCCACTTCTGCATCACTGCTGTGATAGGCACGTGCAGATCACACACAGTGCGTGTATCTTACGTGTTGTCTGGATATAAAGAACCACCCAGAGATGCGAAGGAAACCCTGACCACCAAGGCAGATATCATGCAGCAAAAAAATATTGGAAGTGTGACAATGTGGTGACACACCATGACTGTAAATTAAAAAAAATGAGATAGGTGTATTTTTCTAGTGCCCAATGCACAGCCAAGTATTGACAACATTGGCTGTATAAATAAAGTTAATTCTGTCTCTTGTTTTCCCTAACTGCCTCTTGACCTGAAAAAAACGGGTGCATTTCAAACTGGGATGCATAGCAGGGTATTGCAGAGATAGTCACAATTTGCTCAACAGCTCATGGCCACCAGCAGACCTCACACCTTAGTGCTTTGAAAATGCAAACATTTATTTTAAAAGCCTTGTTTAAATCCACTCCCAAATCCCTAAAGCCGACTGAACTCAGAGAAAGGAATAAGACAATGAATTACAATTTCTTACACGTTTTTCCAAAAACAATCACTAGGGCTTTTCCTCAGGCCTCACCATACAATGTCTGTCCTTCTCTGTCACCCCATGGGCTGATAAAAAGTAAAAAAAGCTTTAAAATTGTGAAGCAGAGCAAAAAGGTTAATATCTCTTTTAAGTCAGTAACTCCTTTAAGGTACAGCAAGATTTGGTAGCTAAATAGGTGTTGTTAAGGAGTGAATCCTATTACAGTCACAAATACCCTGTCTCTGTGTTCCTCTTAGAACAAGGCACAGGGAACAGAAACCAGTGACACGGCAAATCTCAATCCTTACCCCATTTTTAAGTGTTAACACACTTTAGGAGGGCAGGAAGATATGACTGCTGGTGTATTTGTTGCCATCAGTCCTCTCTAGCTTACAATCTTTGTCACTATTTAGAGATGTTAAACCCCCNTTTCCCCCCTTGAAATGATTCATCTTTTTTTCCCTTGCTTTTGAAAGCAAATAATCTTTGTATAAATAGTACATGGGCCATAACTCATTAAATTCAAGGTCCTCTAACCTTTTTTAAGCTGTGCATGGGGCTCAGATTGTGGGAATAGAATTAGTGGCATGCTCTAAACAAGAGAAATTACATTGTATTAAATTCCTTTACTTTCTTCATATGAGCTGATGAGAAGGGCACCTTTTTTTTTTTGCAAAAGGTAGCTAGTTAGCAAGTTGCTCTAAAGATGCAGATGGAAGTGTACAGTTCTCACCACACAAGTATTTACATAAACACTCAATCCTTCAAAATGCTATTTTCAAACTAAAGCACCAAGTCTATTGACTGCTGGTTTAAAATTACTCAATATGCTTCTGCCTTTAGCCAACTTTAGAAAATTTTAGCTCGTACTTTTACACCTGAAAAACGGGCTACAATACTCTGCTCCTGGACCTTCATGTGGTTTACTGCTTTTAACTGAATGTAGCATCCTATTGCTTCTTTTGGATGGTACTACAAATTTATTAGACTCTGCATCCAGTTTCCTCATCTTGTATTATGTTGCCAAGTAGGAGACAAAATGTCTAGTAATTAAGGCTGCTTTTAAAGTTTAAGATGGCCTTTTAAAAGGCCAAGATTGAAATGGAAGATTGAAGACAAAAATCTTTTAAGAAAATGACTAAAAGAAAAAAAAAAAAAATAAAGGGTTTATTTTAGACTCGGCCTGAATATTGGATTACAATGGATTTAAAATATTCAACAGTCAATAATAGCTAGGAAACAAATATCTGGCAAATTAGGCACTGCAATCCATAGCAGGGAGCTGCAACACCCTCAGATATAAGTTTTGTGGGCACGTTGATTTTATTTTGGTCCTGAATCAGCCAGTTGGATATAAGGCTACTTCATTCCAGAAATATGTATTGTCATAGGAAAATCTGTTTAGTGCTCTCTGAGTGTATGTGAACAAGTAGTAAATTTCAATGTAGGAAATAAAAAGTTATTTAAAACAAACAAACTAAAACCACCCCTGCACTGTTACTGCATCATGAGAGGGACACAGTAAGACAGGGTCAATCTACTGCCTTTAGCCATTCACAGTGCTGTTTAATTTTGCAAAGCCCCTGATGACACGGGCTGTGGATGGTGCCTCATTTGCAGAAGATGGAGATGTTCTGCCTACAGTGAGCCGTGCTGAACTAGGGCAGGCTTTAGAAATTTTAATTCGGGTATCTTATGATGCCCTTTTCCTTTGTAAGGTAATTTCTTTGATAGGGCTGCATCTCTTATGTTACTCTGTGGTTTTGTCCCTGCACCATCTTCTTGGTAGTTGAGAATGACAGGTAAGGGGCTGCCAAACCCCTGTTTTTACAGATCATTAGGGGATATCTTTTATCAGTAATTTTTTCACAACAAACTGAAATTAAGTATTTAGATTCTGTAATACTGCCATGATTTGTTTGGTTAAAATTGCCAAAAATAACTTTTTGATGATCCTGAATTAAGAAGTTATACACCTTTTCATTAAACGATTTTTTTAAACTATTACGAGCTGCTGTTCCTTATTTGAGACAAATAAAAGTTAACTTTGGTGTCTTTCACAGAACTTGATTTCTGTCTTTCAGTGATGTTGGTGACCAGCATAAATCTTGAAACAAAAGGTCTAAATATAAGTTAAGTTTGTGCAGATGTTTTACATAAGATGGAAATGGTGGAGAACAGTAGCTAACACTGGGATAGGAAAGGTGGGGAATAAAAGTTGTCATGGTACACTACTGGCTTTCTATGCCTATTTCCTGTTTTCTGACGGTCTGAAAAAATCCTGGTTAGACATTTCCAAGTACTATGGCTCATGCTAAAATATGTATTCTGTGCTGCTGAAACATTGAATTGTTTTATTTTCTCTGGAAGACTGAAACCTGACTCTTTTATTTCTGGTTAAAAAAAACCAACAAAACAAAACAAAAAAACCAACCAAACAAAAAAAAACAACAAAAAAACCACCAACAAACTATTTTAGAGGGGTAATAATAATAACATATCAATAAAGCCCTGACATTTCAAAAAAGTGTAGTCAACTTGTATAAAACATTAATGTCTTATGAACTTGAGCACACACATGTAGCTCAACACAGGCCCAAGTTTTGATGCTGAAGCTCTTGCAGCAGAGCCTGCTCTCCCCAGTATCTATACAAACATGTGCTCCTCCATGCATGGCTGCTCCCATTGGCGTCAAAGACACTACTCATGGGAGTAAAGTTACTCATGCATTTAAGTGCTTACTGGATTCAAGCCAAAATCTTAATCTTTTCCATTTAATACCCTTTTCCTAAACTGATAACAGTCTTCAAGTTTTCAGTATCATGTGCAGCAGTTTAAATAATGTAGAACCAAAGGGGAAAAAAAGTGAAATGACAGTATTGTAATTTAAGGAGTATCATGAGATAAACAGCATAGCATAGGCACAGTTTTAATAGGAGTAAGTAGTTATCTGCAAGGCAGCTGCATGTTACTGGTCTGAAGGCAATTCATGTCTCTCAGTGTCTGAAAAAAACAGTCAGGGAGGAGGGGTGGCCCCAAAAAGGCAGGCACAAAATATCTGTGCTAAACAAAGCGGAACAGAGCATATTTTATCTGAATGGCAGAGCTTGAACAAAACTTGTGCTGCTCTTGAAACTCTGTACAACAGGGAAAAATTTTTTGACAGAAAGTGTACAGAACTTTTGCCAAAAAACCCCCATGAATATGATTTTGATTGCTGATGTTTTTGTAATTATTTTGATTCTCCATCAGTGGTGGAGGTTTCCAATCCATTCTAGTTCTTGCACTACTCTTCTTACAATCTTACCTTCCTGTTTTTGTAGATGAGCTCTGAATGACCCTGCTAACTTCCATTGGAGGTGTTTCATTCTTTTTCTCGTTAGGTCCTAAAAAGGATATTACATGTGCAAGTTTATATTCCGTTTCATGGAAGGTGTTTGGTTGGGTACCATTATTTATGTAAACACTGATCACAGACATGTTAGAGCAGACAAAGAGTACGGGAGGTTTATATGGTTTTCATTTTGTCTTGGCTTCATAAGACAAGATGTGGAAGAGCTGCTCTCTGTGGTATGGGTAAGATTTAGCTGGGAGTTGAAAAGCTTCCCTGTCCTTAAGGAGTGGGAGTGTTTATAACCTCATCCTGCAGCTTCCAAAGATCCTCAAGCACACCTGGCTGTTTCTACCTACCTCACTACAAAGACCATGAATTTTCTAGATACTTGCTTTGAGAGGGATCTAGAGAAGGAGAGATTTGATGGGCTCGGAGAAATCTATCTGTAATAGTAGAGATGGAGTTTCATAAAGACTGATGGCTCTTTGCCCAGAAATGCTTCACTGATGTAGCCCAGACTGGGACTTTTCTCAAAGGAAAAAGAGCAGGAGCAAACAGAGGGGGAGGAGATAGAGAAGAAAAGAGGGCAGGGGTGGAGGGGAAGAAATGTAGTCCTCTGAATTTTTTCTTGAGAATCCAATTGTATGTCTCTGGGTTTTCCTCAAGGAGGAAAAAGAAAAAGTAAGACATGAAAGTATGATGCTGGCTGAAATCATAAGACTAGTCCTGCAATGTTAGCATCACTATTCATCTGCATTAACAATAATCTTACACCTTTTAGGTGGAAAGAACTTGAGTAGCTATATTTTGAACGTGTGAGCTATATGAAAGTATTCAGGTCTATAAGTCACAATATTGATATCTGGTGTTTTAAAAATATATTTATGTTATTGTGCTGCAGGGTTTTCAAGTAGATGAGCTGACTAATTCTTCCCTAGTCACAGCCTAAAGTATCATATTAAAGAACATGTGTCTGAGCAGCTTCTCTCTGAACAAATGCGAAGCCAGTGAAGTCTGAGGATAGTGCAACTATCTATGTAAGGGAAAATACAGATAAAAGATATCATGGAGATTAGAATTTCCATGACCATGGTGAAAGGAATGGATGAAAATCCCAGCAGAATAGCCATGATGGAAATAGTCCCCAGAGGTAAACTCTAACATATAAATGTGCTGTCACAAACCAAAGTGAATTTAAGTCAAAAATATCTCTACTAGATTTAATGTCAGACCTGCTTGTGTAAGGGGGAAGAGTGCTGAGATCCTATGATATCTCAAAGGTGTTAGAAAAGGGAAACAATTGATATAAATATGGGAATCCAACACCAGAAATAAAATACTGACCTAATCAGTGAAATGAGCATCAAAATCAGTCTTCATGCTAAAGCTTTAAGGGCTTGGCATATCAAACAGAGCATGAATATCTTCAGGAATATGCCAGAAGCTAATTGGTTTAAGAAATCTGGCTGTATATAGAGACCATTACTCATAGAGACCACGTTTTTCTGCTGCACAAATTATCTTCAGTGCTCATGGTGTCTGCTCAAGGAAAAGTTTATTTTCATTCAGTCTTTTCTTTCCCCCTGACCTCAAAGGACTAATTAACAAAGTATTAGCATGTTTCTAAAATATGACTGAATTCATCTTCTTAAGAAAGTGTACTGAAGAATGTACCCTATTATTAGAAATGACAGGATGTATATAAGGCCATATGTTTTCAAAGGGTTTTCTGTCAGTGTTAATCAAAACGTTGGAGAACTTATGAACATACTGAGCAGCACGTCAACCATATGGATAATATCTTCCCTTTAATAGTGAGAATTTGAATTAATAATAAACACTGGAGAATAACCTAAAATGAGACAGAAACAATAATATTAAGACCAGCAAAGGCATAATATCACATCAGCCTGAAGACTCCTGGGTATTTTTAAAAAAATCTATTGTGTGTTAAATCCTGGTCATGGAACTACATTCATTAATTTTCCTTAGTTTAGCTTGGAAAGGTAACCCCAAAGATGCAGTTTATTTTTACTGGGTTTTAGACAGGACAGAGTTTGGCTCTTATTGCATGCTCTAACATGCATCAGCATCACGTGTTTGTCTGACTGCAAATGTAGATTCATTATCACAGACTATTTGTTACTGAAAAGGCACCAGTACATTTGTTTGGTGACACCTAAGTGCACAAATCATTTCATGGGCTACACAAACAGCTGCAGGAAAAAAACTGAGTCTGTTTCTAAGTTTGAGAACCAGGAAAATGGATTGAGACTACATTGTTTTGAATAAACTTCAACTTCACAAACTTACCTGCTTTTAGAGATGATGAACTCTGAATTAAATGTTGAGAAATCTATTTGAGAGAAAATTAATCTTGCAAGTGCACTTACACGCCTCTACATCACTGAGAGATGTATGAGAGACAAATCCATCAAAAATTAAAAAAGATACATAGTTATTAGCTAAAATAAGAAGTCCTTTCTCTGTGCTCGCAGTTACATGTAAGGCCACAACCACATGCATTACAACTGACTTTAAAAATCAAGCCCTTTTTGACTGGAGACAGATCTGCAGCCAAGGGCTGAGCTGTGACCAGGACAGGGGTCTGTTCCCTGCTCTGCCACGTGGGAATTCTCCCTGCACACCATGGGAATCGTGTACTTGCTCCTTGACGTTGCTCAGAGTTTCTGAGTGCCACTGAACACCCACACAACAAACACGGGGAACCAATTACTTCTCCAGAAGACACCAGGAGGGTCTATGCCTATTAGCCCACTGCCTCCAGACCCCCAGCCTTGTTCCCTGGCTCTCCATCTGCTTCCAGAGGTTGCACCTCTGTCTTGGCTGGCAACAGGATTGCAGTCATTCTCACCCAACCTCAACTGGGAAGGTTTTATTTTCACAGATACCAGTCCTGGTTTATTTTCTCCTTAGTTAAACACACAGTTACATTGAGATCTTTGACTACTCTCACTGAGACATAAAGTCTTGAGCTGCTGATAAGCACAATCCAGCCTCGCCAGGGTGAAAACCTGAATCAGAAGATAGGCAAGAGAGGAAATGCAGCTTTAAGTTTTGAAGCTGTAAATTGAGATATTCCTATTACATGGTGATGGTTTTCATTTGTAACTATCCATCTACTCCATTCTTGTGAGACTCCACCTCAGTACTGTGCCCTCCTCTGGGCCCTCAGCATTTGAGGGATGTGGACCTGTTGGAGTGAGTCCAGAGGAAGTCACACAGCTGACCAGAGGGCTGGAGCACCTCTGCTATGGAGACAGGCTGGGAGTGTTGGAGTTATTCAGCCTGGAGAAAAAGAAAGCTCCAAGAGGACCCTATAGCACCCTCCAGTACTTAAAGGGGCTCCAAGAGAGCTGGAGAGGGACTGTTGACAAGAGCATGGAGTGATAGGACAAGGGAGAATGGCTTCAAAGTGACAGAAGGAAGGTTTAGATAAGGTATTAGGAAGAAATTATTTGTTTTGAGAGTGGCATAGTTTTCCTCAAGAAGCTGTGGATGCCCCATCCCTAGAAGAGTTCAAGGCTTTGAACAACCTGGTCTAGTGAAAGGTGTCCCTGCCCATGACTGGGGAGTTCGGACTAGATGGTCTTTAAGGTCCCTTCCAACCCAAACCATTCTGTGATTCTATGATGTGCATCAGACCCCAGCTTACACTTCTTTTCTATTTTCCCCTTGAGTCAATTCCTGCTTTCCCACTTCGTCTTCTGAAGCTTGTTGAAAAGCACATTATTATGGATAGCACCTCCTGACTGATATATTCTTGCACCTACTCTTAGCTTTTTTTTTTGAAGTAAGCACAGAGAAGCTGTGACAAGGAGCAGAGTTCACTCTCCCTTCCTCCCTGTGCTATTCCATCAGCTCCTGTAATTTTCGTGCAAGTATTCTGCTACTCAATAGCCTGTGACTCTCCTGCAGATCTCAGGCGAGTTTCTCTTGCACCTTGAAAAGACTATCCACCTGCAATTTATTGCTAGAAAATATGTATCGGCTTTATTTTTCTTTCCCTGTTTCAGATGAAAATTAAGTACCAGGACCCCTGCACATAAAATGGCAGAAGTCTGTGTTTCACTATGAAACCTCCATCACCAACCAGTAAGGTGTGGAGGAAACGCAGCCTCTCTCCGACCTGCTGAGGACACCATACCTGCAGGGTAAAGCTGCTCGAGTGACTTTAATTTTAAAGCTGAATCACAGGGCACTCTCCCACCACACTGTAATCCAGCTTCCTGCCCAGCTCTTGGAGAGCCTCCTGCAGCAACACTGTTCTCCTTATGGCCAAAGATTTTAGCTTTCTAGGCCATTTTTGCTTCTAGCTTCTCCCTTTTTCTTATACACTCCTTTTCCACCAAACATCCCTAACTACAGCCTCTCTTTCTGGAGGAGCAACATTTTCCTCCTCCACATGTTCCATTTTTTTCAGACAATCATACAATCATGAAATAGTTTGGGTAGGGAGATCTTCAACAAGACAAGGTTACTGAGAGCTCCATCCAGCCTGACCTTGAACACTTCCAGGGATCTGACATTCACTACCTCTCAGGACAAACTATGCCAGTCTTGTAATACCCTCATTGACTCTATACTAAAGTTTTAATTGCTAGGCACAAAATTCAAAGGCCTTTCTTATGTCTTTAGGAGGCACCTGCCTGGTTCTTCTGCTTATTTTGGGCAGCAGAACCATCTGAACACTGTCCTGATGCCAGGCCAGCACCCCTGCTTGGTAAGAGCCTTTGGCTGCTCTCACTAGGCTGCATCAGTTTTGGCTGAGTTACTGTACAGCTTATGCATCTTCACAGATCCCTGTTCTCTGGTGTGTCCCATGAGCCCTTAAATACTTGAAATACTTTACTTCTGCCACACAAACTATAAGAAAGAGTCCCAAAACTGGCATGTAGCTCTCAGCAGCCTTATGTCAAGCAGATGTTCAGCTGTAGGAGTGTTGTATGAGGCATTGTACTGATACTGAAACTGATTCCTCTTGCCCGCAAATCACAAGAGGAGGTGTTAAAACCTAAATAAATAAATAAAATATAAGCACTAGCTGAAAGAGAGAAGGGATGGGGGAGAGAGAGATGCTTGTTAAAGCTTCCAGGCACCCTGGCAATTAGTCTCACAATGGCATAATCCTGATGAGCTTTCACATCTGCTATTACGTTTGGTACATAGTGTTTGTTAGCATTTTACTCCATCTGTTTCTATACAATCTCCATCAGCTGAAGGAGGATATGGTTACTCCAGTCATTAAATGTTGATGATCACTGTTGTTTGTGGTAGGTATCTGTTACATTAACTGTTACTTTTCCTCCTCACATTTGGAAATAATGCCTTTTCCCTCACTAACATCTAGGCATTTGCCAATAATAATACAATTACAGCTCTTTATGAAGATGTTGACACCAACATGACTTGCAAGTTCTGTAAAATATGTTGGCTAGTCTAAATGGAATAAACAAATTCATTCCAGTTTGATATTTAAATCTTTAAATGCATTAACTTCTGGGATTTACTGATCAACTACCCCTCATTAGAAGGAATATCTAACAAAATACACTCTTATTCTTCTAAAAGGAAATAATATGCTAACTATTTATTTATTTATTACATTTAGTAATAGACTTAAGTGGATAAACATATTTGACAATCTTTGCCTTTCCATTTCTCTTTTGCCAGCAATGCCAAACAGACTGTGAAAAAGAGAATTAATTCATTATCCCAAGATATTCATGAAGTTCCTTAAGATTCCAATTCTTGGACTGCAGGTCATTAGCAATCATTAATTTTTAAAGCTACAGATGATGTCTTCTGAAGCAGATATCATATGAAATAAACAGATATATTCATGGGGTACTAAGATGAGTTTGGGAAAGAGGTAAATGTGTGGTAAAGCAGAATTTTAGGTGTGCAAACATCTTTAACACAAATCGAGGCAGCGCTTGCCTTTAGGCAGCTGTAGTGCTGTGTGGCATAACACAGGATAGAACAGTCATCTCTGCTGACTCTAAAGACAGACAATGTGTGATCCTGCACCCTTCTACTTCTGCACTCCCAGCAGCCACAGCGATAGTTGTCTTTTATTCAGCTTTTGTGCAGTCAGATCATGGTCAGAGAGAGCTTATATGTGTCTGCAAGAGGTCCTGCAGACAGATACATTCATTACCTCAAACATTTTTTGCCGTGTTTGAGTGTAGAACATTTTATGGTTTTCCTTTTTCCTTCCTAACAAATACGCACATCCCTCCACATTTAAGAGTTAAACACGTCTGTAGCACCCCACTAGTGACTTTCCTTTTGATGTTTCCATATAATGATTAATCCATATTAATATGTAGTGCTCCTAACCTGAGGAAATATGTGAGAGCTCAGGATTGTTTGAATGCTGACTGGGATGTCTGTGTTAGCAGTCAAACCATATGTCCTCCTAAAAGTATGATGTTGATTGTGACCTCAGAAGAATCAAGCCTGCTTATGGCAAATATATGGAATTGATTAAATGAATAAATAACCCTATTATTTAGTTTTGCATAAAAATATGTGGGACCCAGGTCAAAGATAATCCCTAATTTTTCTATGCATAATAGATTCCAAAGTGTAAACACTTCCAGTAGTATGAACCAGACTAGATGCTTTAAGTCAACAGTCAAAGGTGCGAGTGTAAACTCAGAAATATTGATAATGTTTGTGAATAACTTCAGGCTAAATTATACTGGAGTTCCCAAGCTGATATGAGTGCTTCTGTTGTTTTAATACTCCAGAGTCTGTTATGTGTATGAATTCAAAGACTGACCATGGTTTCTCTAATTTCTGCTACCTTTGCTTAATTTTGGAGCCTATTTCTGTGCCAGAATAGCCTAATTTATTGAGGAACTGCAGCAATATTTGCTTCAACCCCTACTCAGTCATTCTGTATTTTGTGACCTTATGATCTTATCTGTCCTTGAATTTCACCAGTTTTTTGGTGCAGAGGTTCTGCAATGATTAGAGTCTGCAGATCTGATCTTTCCTGTTGTGTACAGCTCCGTGTTGGGCAGCATGTGGAGAGGAAGGTCCTGCTCCCAAGTGCTCACAGAGTGGGACTGGGAGGCAGCAGGGGTGCAGGAGGTTAAAGCACCTTCCTAAAAACAGCAATACAAGTGACAGTCGTGGCTGAAAACACACACCAGGCATAGTGATATTCTGCCTGCTTTGGGTTGCATTGCATTTGCTTGCGTTTTGCTCCACATGCCACGGGATGAATGATGAATAAAACATAAAACTTCGATTTTGCTATGAAGCCACTAAGAGATCTTCAGTCAAATTCTCCACCTTTTATAGTAATTATGAACACAATAATAGGCGTAAGACTAGTGGAGCACCTACAAATTACCCTGCTTGGAAGAATTTTGCTGCTAAGCCGTATGTGCTGCAAATGGTCTTCATCCCCAGACCCCACTGTGCTCTGCTGCTTCTGAGACACAAATTCGATCTTCCCATCTGCTTCCTGTATGTGCACTGATCTCCAACTCAACCCTTGCACTGCAACGCTGTGTTTGATGAAGTTCAGGTTTGAATACTGAACAAAGAAGCTCTTCACAGTTTTTTATCTGCTGCATGCACAGGGGTGGAGAGCAGTGCATCTGGTACTGCACAGAAAGCAGATCTTATCTTGTAGCACGCAGCCTCGCAATTCAGTGCCTACAGAATGCAACCCAATGTGTCTGCGATATGGGAGGGATCCAAAGTCCACAGAAAGCACTGAGAGCCTTTCCATTGGCTTTGACTGCTTTTTTAGATGAGGTCCATAATATCCAGGGTTATCTCTGATAATCAAGGCAAAATACAGGAGCTGACAGAGGTCAAGAGCATCACTCATTGCTGATAATAGAAGTCCACCTAACAGACACAACACAATGTAAATGCTGCCTGAGTGAGAAGGAAATAGGAGCAACTTCACACTCCATTACATTTGGATTTAAGAAATTACAAGAATTTGCTCCATCCTAAACATTTGTCATAGCAAATGATAGCATTAGAATAGATGTTCAAAGATTTGGATTGACTGGTGAATAGCTATTTTGGTTTTTTGTTATTTAGCAGTTTCTTTAAATGCAGTGTTTAAATATGACTTCATTTCTGTCTCCATCCAGCACGGTTTCAGGCAAAAAAATTTTAACTCTAATTTAAATACATGCAAATGTAATAATTCTTTTCAGTAGACTTTTGGATTGTTTTGTTTTATGAAACACTCAATTAGCAAAGTTGTCCTGTATTTTGTACTTGATCTAGTTTTTTCAACATCTCCTAGCAAATTATGGTGTGGTGTTTGGTCTGAAGAATTATATGATTCAAATTATATATTTATAGTTCTCCAAAATATGCACGGTGTGCTTCACAAATAAACATTTTTTTAAAAAAAATAAAGGACTCCAGCATAATTGCTGAGAAACTCTTTTTGCTATCAGCAAAAATAAGCTCTGCTTTGCTAAATTAACTCAGCCACTCCTCCACCAAAGATAGGACATATACTTACATGGTATCTACATAAATACAATTTGTGTGTGTGAAATACAGCTCAGTGTGTTTGTGAGATGGATCAGATCCAAAACCCACTAAAGGTAATGAGACAATATACTACACCATGTTTTATGCATACAACTTTGTAAGCAAGTGCTGAGTAGGTATAAGGGTGTGGGAGTGTCCTGCCTGTGCCCACATACACAGATACATTATGTTTTGCTTTTTTGTCTATGCAGAGTTTGTACACAGGGCTGGCATGGTATCATTCCAGGATATTTAAGCTTTGTTTGAATTTAACTTACTGCCTGATGCAATTACAGCCTGTGTGCCACTATGCCTAATGGAGAAAAGTGGAAGTTATCGTTTTGGTGTTAGGTGATTTGTGCTCTGATGAGGAAAGGGGATGGGTGATTCCAAGTGGGACCACTTAAAATTCCCCAGGAAAGAGGACATGTCAGGAAGTCACTACCATGTTTGTTTTCCTTTTTCAGAAGTCAATAAGCCTGAAGGAATTACACCACCTTGAAACCACTGCATGGTCATGAAAAGCAGCTGAAAACACCTCAGGTTCCTCAGAGAGTACCTGGCTGTGGAACAAACTGCAGTCTTTCCATCACCCCGAGGAGACTACAAAAAGCCCAGTAAGTGACCTCTTCAGCAAAGATTTGCATTGGCTTCTCCTTTCCCTCCGTATCACTTACACTTTATACATACTGTTGTTCCCATCACCTCTTGCCTGTGTCATTGTACCCGCCTTCTAACCTCATGTTTTAATTCTGCAGAGGCTTTCTTGAGCAAGTCAGCATGCAGAGACAGTGTGGGCTTACAGCAGGTTGGCTGCTTTGTGCTAATTCCCCATGTGGGCATTTTCTGTGCATCTTAAAGGACTCTCTGTAGGCAGCAATTTCAAAGTTGAGTATGATGCCTTGTGTGTCAGTGGGCACCCAAGGGTTTGGTGTAGATATTTGTCTTCACCCTGGAAAGTAATTACCTTATTGTGCTGAAGACAGTAACAGCACCTCAGTTCGTTACACAGAATTTTTAACCTTGTCTCTGTTGTAGTTTTTTTAAGCAGAAAGCCCAGAAAGAAGGATACAGACCAGTGGAGTGTTTCTTTATCACACAAGTCATTGCTTGAAGCAAACTTTGCCTATCTGGTTCCATGTCATACCCAGGATTTACCTGCGAGTTGGCCACATATAACTCATCTATTGATGTCTGTTTCAATAAATACATTTAAATGCAGCTGAGTAGGTGAGTCAGCAGGACTAAAATCACGTGAGTCTGGAAACTTCTGTTACTTCCAGTTATTTACTTTTTTAGTGGTGATCTTAAACTTGAGTGCTATGTTACTGTGAGACACAATAGCTTACAGGGTAAAAAGACAGTTTCTTCAAATGAATTTTTCTGAAACATGAAAATTTGGTGCTATTAATTGGTTTTTCTAGGAGGGAAGAGTAATATCCGGTATGAGATACTAAAACGCCGTTGATGCATTCTTTGTTGTGTTATCCCACATATAAATCACCAGTGCCCCAAGCACAACACATTAGAAGTTAAGAATAGTTCTAATCAATAATTCACTGTGTTAGTGATAGTTTTTGTAGAGCAAACTTAATCCTTTGAAGTAATGTATTTAAGCCGCTTGAACAATATATACAACAACCTGTCTGATAATTGGTCTGCACAGAGGGTAAAAACACACTGCTGTAACCTTCACACCCTTTGCTCAGGTGCCAGATGTCTCTGCTTGGAGAGGACTGGAACTTCTCGAGATGATGAATGTGAGGAACAAGCTCCCAGCTGAGGACCTTGAGCACCACTGAATACCTGAATGGGGGGGTTTTTTGTGTCATTTTACTCGTTGCCACAGAGAAGGGTGAACACCCAGGCTGCCCTGGGGTGTATTTGTTACAAGGTGAATGAGATCTTCATGTGACTTTTGGGGTTCTCTCTGTGCAGGTGTCTGGAGGAGTGAGAGTGCTTGACACTGGGAAGGGGGGAGGTGTAGTTTATTTGACTGAGCTCCCCTTGTAGCGGGGGATAGAAGATGGAGGCACCACCCATCACTGCCTCAGAGCTGCACTGTTTTCAATATGCAATTATACCGTCCCTAAAGGTAAATAGAAGGTTTGTCTGTGAGAAATATTTCTGTAAAATAGTTTGCAGTGGAAAAGATAACGCTATTCCCTGCCTCCTACTTGGCTGTACAATTTTAATTATGTCAGGGAATCTCTCCTATTTTATATTCCATATATATTTATGGAATAAGCTGTTGGCAAATAGGACATTATTTCAAATAATTTAATGTATTTATTAAAAGAGATTACAAATCTATCCAGGCTATAGTCATTGCACTTAGGGCAACTATTATGGCCATATTATTCTTCCATTTATTTCAAAATATCTTTGCAGGGACTGCTTCTCCATGAACAGGCTGAAAAAGAGACTTTCTGTCTGATGATCTGCTCTCCTTTGTGGCAGAGGGCTATGCTGTCTTCTTCTCCTTCTTAGCCCCATCCAGATAACCACACTCTCTAGACTCAGAGTAGGGTCATGGCAGAAGAGGAAGAGCCTGATATGACCTGGCTTAGTGATTTTATTTATGGTGCTCTATAATAGCCCACAGCAGAACAGAGATACAGAAGCAGCCCCAGAGATGGAGACACTGAGAAGCTGCAGATCTTCTGAGGGACACAGGGGTGCACATCCCTTGAGGTCTGATGGAGGAATCCAAGGATGACAAAGAGGTGTCCAAAGGATGAATGTAAATAGTGCCTGGAGTGTCCCTAGAGCAGTTTCCAAAGCATTCCATACAGAAATACAAGTACTGCCAATGACTAAGGTGTCATTTGCTGTTTAATCAGTAGCTAGAGCTTTCTAGTATATTTTCACTGCTTTAACATGGTATGGTCAAATAAATTACTACATGTAGTATATTTATTTATATGCAGTATGTTCTGGGTAATAAGCTCATCAATTTACATATGTCTGAAGAAAAGCATCAGTTAAATAAGGCCCACATGTATAAAATTAATAATACCTCCCACTGTTGTACCTGTGTACCTGTACCTGTGTGCCACACTCCAGAGTCACTGCACTGCACAGCCATCACAGCCTCTCTGAGACCTTTGCTCTCTCACAGGAAACAGCCCCAGCCCTAGGAGCTCTTACAGACCCACTCACATGCACTACACCTCCACTGGTTTCATTGGACTAGTCAAGGTCATAAAATTAATCTTCTTTGTAACTGTGAGTAGTATTATAGCTGTAATAATATTTTGGGTGCTTCTTACCTTCCTGAATTGCTGCCACTGCTGCTTGTTTGACATCACGTAACCTGTAACGTATTTTATAGGTTTCCAACCTTTGAGCACAATGGATTAGAAAGGAGGTTAATTATGCATAAGCTAGAAAGGTTTATGTAAATATAAAACCAATAGAATGTATTATTTACATACAGCCTGTACTTATCCTAAGTAACTTCTAGAGAAATCTTGGCTTTCATGAATAGCTTGCACCTCATTTCTGAATCTTTAGTACAGAAAAGATTGGAAGACTCTTGCTACCTTAAATTACTGCTAATATTTTCTAGAGTAGAGCATATTTATATAGGAACATAACTCAACACAGATGGACAACAAATAGGATAAATCTCTATCATTTATTACATTTGCCAAGCGATCAAAGGTGGCTAACTAGACATTTTCCTCATTGGTTGTTTGCATTAGATATGCATATCTTCTTTCTTGCAGAACCATTTCCGAATATATTTGCAAGGCTATTGATGTCCATTACTTCACTTAAATATAGATCAGAAATACTGACAAATATTTTCATTCAAAGAGTTTGATCATTTTCAGATTACTCTCCATGCTAGTAATTAACCTCAGTCAACACCCTTCCATAGCACTTTCAAACACAGTTCCTAGCAAACATAAAGTTTCATAAATATGTACTAAATAACCTTAAAGCCCTTTATGAATAATTATGAGTTTTTAAGTTTTTGTGAATCTGCATATTAATTCCATGCCATAAATAATACATGAAGCAAAAATCCAGCTTGTTTGGTGTCTGGGGACAGAGGAAGAAAAGGAGGGGATAATTATCTATTTAATGTGGGAAAATACTTAACCTGAAAGATTATCTTCAAAACTGATGACTCCATAGGTTTGTATATGTGTGTGTATAAACACACATGTATAAAATATACATATACATACATATAGAGATGTGTATAGCTGCAGACGCAGCTGAGATGTGCATCCTGACTGAAAGAATTCTTTCGTTTGAAGTGTGTTACGCTTCTGCCTCTGCTGTGCCATGCTGAGCTCTTTAAGAGAAAAGCATGTGACGAGCTTAGCCTCCATATAGTCCCTCTTTTTGTAAATGTACATTCCCCCAAAGGTAGAAAATTAATGAGAGGCTGCTGACTAAAATTACTACATTTTGCCTTCTGTGGGACATTATGGATTTAAAAGATAAGAGAGAGTGCAGCAAGTCCAAAAACAATTTCATTTCATTAATCCCTTAAGTGCCTCGGGATGAGCAGCCCATGTCCAGCAAAGGTGATGCTACACCAGCTTTTGAATGCCTATTGCACATCATTCGAGCGCGGTGCTGCAGTGCCTGCTGTGCTCTGCTTCCCGTCTCTGGGTGGAAGGCATCCAATGAAAACATGGAGTGGGAATGATATATGGCTGGATGGTCTTAGGCTGACTCTTCCTGGGTGTACCCTGGCACTAATGGGAAACGTAAGGGGTTTGCAGAGCCAGCTCGCTGCTGAGGCAGGGCTTCGGGGTTGTTTTGTTTTCAACTTGAGTTTGCAGTAAAGCAAATGTATTTTCTGGTCCAGGTTTTTTGTTTTTTTTTTTTTTCATATTAAAAAAATTATAATTATTACTTTGAAAAACAGAACTCAAGAAGGTATTAAATGTTTGCCTTTTTCACAGGACTGTAACTGTGTATATTTGGTAGAAGTGTATCAATTACTGCTTTTTTTATAGCAGTGATTGTTTCAGAATATAAACACAGTAAGATTTTTCAGATAAAGTACAGTAGATGCGGCTGGAAAATCAATACAGATTTTGGGCACTAGAAACAGAATAAAGAACTCCGTTTGGTTTTTTCCATATTAATCCACATACAAAATTAAAGTAGATTTCTCTTTTCCTTTCAAGTCCTTCAGATCTGTTTCATTTCATGGTCCTGTTCAGTGGCTAGCTTGAAAAAATGAGAGGCAGTATTTAAACATATTAATTAAAATAGACCACTAAATAGAAAACCTGTTCTCTTGGGTTTAACAAAAAGAAGCAGCACCACTGTAGGAATGGCTTGTTTCACAGTGTGGGTGGCAGACAAGCTGGCCAGGAAGGTACATTATACAGAAAGTGATGGGAGCTGGTAACACAAGGGATTGACCAGCAACCTCAAGAGGCAAGTACAAGTGTATCCCAGCTGAAGGGATATCCCAGTCCATGGATGATTCCTCTCATGAATCTCTGCACCTCTTTCCCCAGGCAGAAGCATCCTCCAGGCAGTATCAGAAGTGCCCTTGGCAGGTGGGTGACCCTGCTCACTGAAAAAGAGCAGTGCAAATCTCCCTACTGCTTGCTCAAAGTGACCTGTGGTAGTAAAACTCTGCTGTTTAACCTGTTTAAACCTATTTAATCAGTTTCCGTCGTGCAGTCAGTAATAAAAATGATTAGGGGAATGGCTGTACCGCCGTATTGGAAAGGTTGGTTAACCTCTGGCTGGAGTGTGGTGAGAAAAAGGGGAAATTAACCCATCCTGCAGCCACAGCAAGTGTGTACACACACAGAAAATCACCATATTACAGTCTTACACCTGCCTTTGCTTTTGTGTGTACGTGGAAGAAGCAGAGGAAAAACAGAAGTGGTTGAATAAAAAGTTCAACCTGAAGCTGCTCCAAAACTTTCTGGGAGTAGGAGGGACTTGTGGAAGTTTGTGGTAGTGTCTCTTCCCTGAAAGTCTGTTAATTAATCATAAAGACTCAGCTGGAAATAGTTTCTTTGGGAAAAAAAATGGAGCAACCCAAATTTGTTTTCTATTAGACATGGGACACAGATTTGGGTGAAGTTTTTTAAAGGCCAGTATTATAGTTATCGGGGAATCTGCCTCCCTTGTAAACTGAGAGGTCATTAGGAATTTGTAAACTGACTATTTTTATTGTCCAGGAAAAAATAAATAAAAAAACCCAACAGCCCACAAATATTTAATTGCTGTTGCTGTGTCTCATGGAAGGCAGGATTTCTTGTCTCTGAAATTCTTTATGTGGATACAAACCTGTTGATGTTAAGCTAAATTTTATGTGTGCTGGACCCATAAATTCATAGACTTTAGTATGAACTGAAGAGCAGCCTATGTTATTGGTTAAACTGTTTTCATCTCAAACCCACCCTGAATCCCCAACAAAAATAGTAGGCCAGATGCCCAGACTGCAGCTAGAGACCCTCATTAGGCTTCATTTGCATCCTATTAACCACTGAGCTGTGGGTCATTCGCTGCCTGTCAACCATTCAAGTAATTTCTTTTGTGTTAATTAGTAGAGAAATAAGGAGTTAATGAAGATCTTATGATCTGTGATGATTCATCTTTGTTGTTTCAAACGAATCCCTGCTCTCTGAGCACTCCAATGAGCTCCTACACACCAAATAATAGAGAACTAGTCAGAGGGAGCTTACGGCAGCCTTTGGAGTGTTGTTCTCCAGGGACCTTTTGCATGGTGGGCTTTGTTAGCTAAAGATTAGAAGGAGTTAATTGCTTCAAGATTGCCAGCAGATTAGGTTACAGGGTGTGTTGTATCTGTGTAAGCATATGTCAAGTCTGGTTAAAAGATAGAAGATGCTTATTTTAATAAAAGTATGAAAGAAAGAATTAATTTGTCATTACAGTGAAAATCTTATTTCTACTCTTAATTTGAGTACTTGCAGATAAATGCAGTGCTGGTTTTGCTGTGTTTTCCTTCTCAAAATGGGAGAGCACAGCTCTTTGCTGGACTGCCTGGGATGGTCCCAGGCTTTTGTTGGACACGCCATCCCTGTTCAAGGATGGTAGTGCAGGGTTGGACTCTCAGGGTGTTACGGCTCACATCTCCTATGGCTCCTCTTCTTCTCGTTCTGAGCTGATTAAGTGCTTTGTTAACCCTCCTCGCTGGAAAACTGTTTTTCCTGGAATGCAGGAAAATCCCACATCTTGCACTCTCAAACACCTGGGACCTGAAGCCTCACATCCCTCACAATAGGATGGCAGTATCACTTTCATGGGGTCTGATTTTCTCCGGCTCCAACAAGGAGAAGAAACTCCTGCAATTTGAGGTGCATGTGTTTGGGTTTGCTCTTTCTATAGTGGCCACTGGTCCCTGTCACACCAGGAAGCTGATGGTGCAAGACTTTTTCCAGCCAAATGCTGTTGGTCCTAGAGATGGCTGGGAAGTCTCTTTTTTCAGGCTCTTAACTTCAAAAATAACAAACCTACTGAAAAAAAAAAAAAAACAAAAAAACAAAAAAACCCCAAAACCCTCATAAGCCCTTTCCCAAAACAATTTCCTCAAGTCTTAAAGAAGAAATTGTTCTACATCCACACTAACTCTGATACCCAGGGGTATTTATTTTTTTAATGAGCAAATACTGTTGAAAGTTTTGTTTCTTCATCTCCTATTTTCTTTCTCTAGAGCAGAGAGAATGGCTCAGGAGCCAGGCTGGCATGGCTAGAAATGTCAATGAACCTTCTCCCTCCAGTGCCTTGCTATGGGCTGCTACTTCCAACAGCAGGAAGATTGGAATATGCACAGACTTTCATAACCTCTGACCTGAATACATTCTAAAGCACACCAAAAATATAATATTCTGGGTTGTAAACCAAAGCAGGTCAATAAAGAACATCATCTTGCTGTGGAGGATAGCTGCTGCTTCTCTTGACCTGCTGGCAATAACTGCTGGAGAGAAGCTGATGTGCTTCATACATTGGCCACCTTGTGCAAAGGCTCTGCTAGACTTCTCAGCAACAATCTGAGTTCACATGGTGGGGCTACATGGAAAAAGGGCATCAGGAGCTGCTTCAGAACAAGA
Source organism: Scytalopus superciliaris (assembly GCA_013400415.1). Lineage (NCBI taxonomy): Eukaryota > Metazoa > Chordata > Aves > Passeriformes > Rhinocryptidae > Scytalopus > Scytalopus superciliaris. The sequence continues at coordinate 470,204 of VXBX01000555.1, forward strand.
GATAACTGCTCTTCCTTGCTCAGTCTGTGAATGGCACTTTAGCTCTTCTAGGGAACTTCCTTCTACTTAGATTAAAACAAAAAGGAAAAAAAAAAAAAGGACTGAAATTAATTATTTAGGTTTGCCAAATATTTTGAAAAGTTTTTATTTAGACCTTTTTTTCTCCCTGTACATCTATCAGGTGGGAAATAAAATTAATTATTTGTTCAGTGCTACATTAAAGTGTCTGTGAATGATGAGGTGTGTTTTAGCAATGAACAATATCCTAAAAGAGCTCATGATCTGTCTGAAAAATGCACCACTCACTCTCCTCTGGTTTGGCACTCAAAATGCGTGAGTTAGAAATGGCTATTCTCTTCTCTGTGAAGAAATAGTGTGCAAATTGCAAAGATATACCTGGTGAACACTTTTTACATACTGTTGTGAAAATTGTGTATTTTTATAATATATAATTGTATAATTACAAATATAGGATTATATAATGTATAATTCATATCTTTCTGATTGAAAGGGGGGCAAAAGGTCAGATATTTGGCTCCTCTTAGATTTTTCCTACTTTCACAGATAAAGCCATGGGGGAGAGCAGCACTTACTCCCATCCCCCAAGGCTTGCACAGGTCCTGCAGGAACCAAGCTGTGCCACTCCTGGCATAAGGATCCTCTGCATCTGGAAGGAGGAGATGTCCTGTGATGCTTTGCCTGGGCTAGAGCAGCAGCAGCACTGGTGAGCCACCAGCAGCAGTTAGGAAATCACTCCCTGACTGGTTCATTATGTTATGGTCCCTCTCAACTTTAATTGCTCTAAATGAAAAGAGGTTTCACACCACCTGGTTGTTACAGGGAAAAAAATTCCACCTTGTCCCTGCACACAAGAGAAAAAAAGGGAGGCCAGTACAAGTGATAAGGGAAAGGTGGCTGTGACACTTGTGCAGCTTCAGAGAGCTGGAGGAAACGGGAATGTAATTGTAGGTAGCTCAGGCATTGGAGGAATCAGGGAGAGTGAGCAGGGGATGGGATGGGAGTGGAGATGCAGCTGCCAACACACAGTCCAGCTCCTCTTCAAATAACCACAGATAAAGCCAAATGAGTGCAGGGCCACTCTGTAAGCATTCCCTGAAGCCCAACCCAGGCTTCACTGCCTGAAGGAGCAGAGTGACAGCTATAGTGATTTTTTTCTTCTCCGGCAACATCAGTCAGAAAGAGACGCCTTTTGTGTGGGGGCAGGAATGGGGGAAGAAGCAGAGAGAGAGAAGAGGGAAAAAAAAATAAGCAGAAGTAATTTATTCGGGATCTTTGAGAGGATAATAGCCAATTATTTGTTTATAACACTGGTTAAATTTTCATTAGGCAGATTAATGGAATATCATGTACTGTCAACATTGGACTGAGGGGTGGTCTGTAAGAGATAAACGGGCAAACAGTCGATGTGTCTCCCTGAGTAAATTAGTTTTTGCTTTCCTGTTTTTCATATGAAAATGGAAAGGTGGACAAGGTGGTGCATTTTAAAACAGGTCTCAAGATGGGCCAAATCAGTTAAATATGAAAGCAATTCTGGTAATAAATACATTATAATAACTTAGCATCGTGCCTATCATTTTGATTTCATGAAAGTCTGGGATAATGTAGATTTTTAACCTGCTCTCTTAATACACATTTCCTCTTCCTGAACTTCAGCGTTTCTTGCTGTGAGGTGAAAGCATATTACTTTTTTTTGCCTGATTTTTCTGTGTAATCTGTTCAGTATTACAGCTGGTAAGTGCTAGAGGCTCACAGCTCTTTCTTGTGAATTCTGGTATTATCATACTGGATAGCATGAGCAGTCCCCTCTAAGTACTGTATTATCAGCATCAGAACCCCTGAGTGGTTATGGTTGCATATCCTCTTCTTTTGAAGTCAGAATATTTCTTAACATATTAGCCTGGGATTTTCAGACAAGACACGGAGAGGCAGACACCCAAATTTCTGCAGGAGTCAGGCCCCTAAGTCCACTTAACCTCTTTGAAAATCTCAAGGCATTTCCTAGAAAAGCTTCATCACCTTATTTTGACTTCAAACTCTGCTCTGCTTCTCTCGGTGCTGTGTGGGCAGGTGGAGAAGAGAGGTCCTCTCCAGTGAGCTCTGAAATACGCAGCAGGTTTTAAACAGCCCCAAGACATTTCATTCAGACTTGACCATTAATAATTACAGAGCAAAAAAATGGCCTTTTATGACTAGGAATGGCAGAATATTTATTTCTGATGACATATTATTATGGCAGTGACACGTAGGTTTCCATTTAGAGACAGCACTTGGTGACATTTCTCCTTTAGGTCACAAGTCTGCTTGTGAATAATGTTCATTCTTATGCTTCTTAAAATTGCAATTTTAATATCCATTGCTAGAAAAATGATCTGATACTTTGTTTACAAAACCCCCAAGCTCTGACATAACCCAGTAATAGAAATTCTTAGACATAGCGAGGTGAGAACTTGTACTTCTCACGTGCTACCCCGACCTTATCAGAACATCTGTAAAGAAAACAGAGATGAGAATTAAGTAACAATGTATGGCACTGGCCTGAAAACATTCTTCTTAGGTTTGTTGTTGCAGCCTTTAAAAGTCAATTTTCTCTATTTCCGTCAACCAGAAGGCTCACTGTGCTCTTCTCCTGCCACACAACATGGTGCCTTGCCATGTGTCAGCAGAAGGAGCAGCAGCAGCAGCATCCTGGCTCCAGGCCATGAGTGTCTCCAGACTGATCTTGAGGGATAAGATTCTTAAATTCACTCTATTGTATTGTGAACTCTTCTTTTTGTCCCCAAGAAAAATGTGTTCTTTGATACGTATAAGGTGTTTCTGATCTATACATGGTTTCTACATGCTCAAGAGTTTTAACTAAGGTTTATTCTCTTTCTTTCAGAAAACTGGAAAGAAACTGTGTTTTCAAACCAACAAAGGTTTTAGCTGAGATTCTTAGGTTGCATTTGCTTCTTGATTGTACCCAGATACCCTGGTCCTGCAGGGTGTTAACTTTGAACAGGGAAAAAGGTAAAAATCAAGACATATTTAGGTATTTAATTTTTTAATTTTTTTTTTTTATTTTAAACAATGAAATTACCATTTTAAAAACATTCCATTTTTATTCTGTCACAAAGTTACAAGAAAAGAAGGCGTATTTTCAAATGTACATTTAATTTTAAGATTAAATGCTCTGAAGACATAGAATTAAAACAAAAGCAGAGTGGCTAATGAAATATTCCTCTTGGATATGAAACTGTTTTTGTCAATATCAAGACATCCCTAAAAAAAAAATCCCAGCATTTTACAAGGAAAGTTACTCCAGGGGAAAAAAAAAAAATCAACAAATGCAAGTGCTGAAAAACATGCATTACTAAGAAGTGTTTCTTTCTCCTGATACGACCAGACCCACTGTTAGAACCTGCTCATTTCAAGTGATTCTCTTTCCATTTGACCAGTTTAAATCTTGCCTACTTCCAGTGCCTTTCATTGCACTTGTGTCTAAGTGGTGTAAATGAGATCAGCACAGACCCCTGACAGCAATGCCCTGTGAACTATGCCAAGTATATTTTCCAGTTTCTGTTGTATTTTTGACTGACAGTTGTTGCTGTGGTGCAGGCTGTGGTCTGTGCTGGCATCTTTAAGGAGTTAAAATGTTTGCTAGAAAAGTTATGGACGTCTGTAATGAATGGGATTATCTGTACTACTCATCAGTGAAGAAAGAATAGCACTAATAATGCAAGTAAATTCTCATCTTGCAGATGTTTTTCTGTTTCATCTTGGAAGTGAATCTGTGCACTCATAAATCTTGCTTTGGTTTAAAACCAAAGAAAGAATTAGTATTCTAGCAAGTCCTCTCCACAGAATGACATTCATCATTTTCAATGTAAACGAAATGTTGCAAGAACTGATAGGCTCAGTTTTTCTTGTATGAATTTAAAAGATAAGTGAATTTTGGAGGGGAAAAAAAAAATTGGTATGTACTTGTTTTAAAATGTTGTAAAATATGAAGCCCATCCAGCAGATAATTCCTAAGAGGCATGGTAGAAACAAGCAAAGGTGTTACTCCATGTTACAGTTCCATCGAAGAAAAATATTTGCTAAGAAAGACATTAATTCTCTCCCTGTATCCAGAGAGTCTCCATTTATGTGAATGGAAGGTATGCATGTATGTATATGGAGGTATCTTTTTTCCTAACAAATAGAACAAATAGTCCCTATGATAAGCTCATAAGGGTTTTGTGGAATATTTATCTTTCCCTTGCTTGCTGTGAGCCAGACTTCTCTCACAAGAGATATAATTAGCAAAAGCATCAAAGCAGACATATTTTTAGCAAGAATCCTTCATTTCCACAACATTCTTCCAACACCTTCCACTCTAGAAAAAAAAAAAATCCCACGCATAAGGATGAGACTAAATGTGAGATTCAATTTGTGCACACAGATATCTGCCATTTCAGAGGATGGCAAATTTCCACCTCCTTAAATGAACAGGTTTGCTTTCACTGTGGGACTAATGAAGTCTGACCCCCTATTAACTATAAAAGCAGTCTCAGTTTAGTTGGGGGTTTTAATCATGTTAATGCAATTTATCTACTGCATAGGGACGCTAATCTCCACATTTCAATACATTAGTTAAAATGAGGTGGTCTCTGTACCATTTTGGGATTAGTAAATGTACTAGAGATTTGTCTTTTTCCTTGGATGTAATTTTTTTCCTTTCAGGCCATCCTCATTAGTGCCCCTTACCTGCAGTATTGGAAATAACCAGCAATAAACTGTATGGTAGCTGAGGCTTTTAAAGGACACTAAATCAGTCAGGCTCCCAAATCCCATCAAAGGACAGTTGTGCTTGGTCCCTTCCAAATCCCTTTGGATACCCCAACATTAATTCATTGAAAAGGATCAAATATGTCCTGTAAAACAAGAGCCTCAGTGAAAGCTCTTGTAGCAGAACAGAAAGAATAAAGTTACTCTCCAGTGAGTCCTAGAATACTTTCCTTTGGAAATGGCCTTGTGAGATCTCCTGGGGTGCTATCATACATTAGTTTCATATAAAACCACTGATAATATCCTGAGACTCACAGATATGATCTCTCCTTCCAGTTAAATTCAAGCTTCTGACAGCCAAATTTGGCCAACTCAGTTTTAAATACAACACCTAGAATGTTAACAAAATATGTTTCACAAGGCTGGTAAAGTGGCTGCTTTTTATTTCAAAGCTGATGACTTCAAAGGCTGCTTGGATTGTGTGTGTGTGTGTGTGTTTTCTTTTAAAAATCTTCATACTGTTTCTGTCTTTTTTTCTCACTATCAAATAGATCATTACATTTTCAACACTTAAGGACAAAAATTCTCTTCTCAGATCTGCACGGCAGATCTTGACAGTAATATTCAGCTCTTCCCCACATGCAGGGAACTCCTGTTGACATCAAGGAGAGGAAAGGAGACATGTGCAGGTAGGTCTGAAGAGAATCCCAGCACTGCACCCTCCGGCCAAGGACTGGTGGGAAATCTGGCCCCCATTTCCCAAATACTCTCCAGCCTTGGGATTTTGGTGCCCAATTTCCCTTACGTTTTCAGCAGCTGAGCTTGAGTAACGATTGAACACCCGTTTGCTGATACCACCTGCACTCAGAATTTCGGCGTTCAGGGCCATATTGACACTCCCTCACACTCATCTGCATGTTATTCCCATGTCACCAGGGTTAGTTCTGATAAACACCAGATTTGATTACCCCCATCACCCAGTTATCTGGCTGTGCATTTAGGAACAACCTCCTGGTTTTGCTTGTCTTTCTTAGCACTGATACTGTGCTGTTTGTTTGCCATGAACCTTGGCCTTGGGAAGATCACGTTTGGGGTTGGGTTACTGTCTGTCCCACAAACTCATTAATAACACAAACTCCACGGCAAGCTTCACTTGATGACCAAGGGAGGGAATGTTTACTTGTGATTGGTTGTATTTGGACTTTCGGGGAAGGCTTCACTTATTTCTAATAATGCTAACAAATTATTTGCAAAACAAAAGAAACACTGATAGACAACCATGTATTACAGTTCAAAATGCCAGGACATTGATGCTGCTCTCTACTAACATGTAAGGCTTTGTTTCATTTCTCGTTCAAATTTTACCATGAATGTATTTCCAGAACTTTTCTTAGCATCTCCTTTTCCTATCTCTTCAAACAATTAACACAAATCTAATGCCAAAAAAGGTCAAGTATGAAAAGGAATAGTTCAGTCATGTTAAAATGTCTTTGCCCCAAAGCCCAGCTACCATGGAGAAGGATTAGCCATTTAAATGGGCAGATATTTTTTTTTTTTAAAGCTGTTAGGATAGGTTTGTTCCTTCACTTCTCATTTCAACATTCCATTGTGTATGTTTAATGAATAGCACAAGGAGGGTGAATAAGTTAAATAAGGCAAATAAGGCCGGGGTTAACTTAACTAGTTATATGATTAATTCTTTGCTCTAGCTGTTATACTCACATGGGAGTGTTTGTACGCATGTTATGAAACATATATTCAAAATCAGTGGTTCAGTTATTTAAAGTTGTAAGGTTTTTATTTATATAAATGTACATCTGTAGTCAAATAGAGCAGCTTAAAGGGAATCTTGCTGAGAACAAAATTCAGACCAAGACTCAGGATAATGGAGAATCAGTCCTTAAGAAAACCAAAGGTTTTTATAATGCTGGTACGAACATTTCTCATTTATACCCTAACTACCTCTGTATATGACTTCAGTGAAGAATAACTGTACAGAACTTTGCCTTCGGTACCACCATCTCTCTGTTGCAGCCATCCCCTCATGATGGGTTTGTCTGTGGTCTCCTCTGCACGTTGAAGGGAGAACAGAGAACACGCTCTTGGGAAAGTTCATCCAAAACTGTCCTCCAGTGACCGAAACCCTCTCCAAAGAATTGCAAGAACCACTCCGGAGCACAGCTCCGCACCGGAGCTGTTGTCCTGTCAATAGAAGTGTAAATCACAAAGCATGAGCTTCCATCTCTCACAGGACCTGTAAAAGCAAACATAATCCTCTATTTCCTGTACACGTGTGTGCAGTCCCCCAAGCCCACAGCCCAACCAGAAAGGAGTGAAGGGGACTTGAGACACAGCCAATGCTGACTTAGCCCCCCTACATTCAGTCTCTTAGTTTGAGTTCCTATGTGAGCTGTTTGACTGCAGTGATTTCTCCCCACAGTTGGCTACAAGAACATATGGAAGGTATTGTGATCTTTAGCTGACCAGAGAGTGGTTCAGCTGTCTATCCCTCCCCTGACTGTGAAAGATCCTGGGATGATTTTACTGCTCAGTTTGGATACCAGTTTGTAAAGGGAGGCAAATCCAAGTAATGCTGAAAAGGTGCAGCCCTTGTTAACATAGAGGAAATACGGTGGCAGTGAGGGAATGCAGGTAAGCAGCAATCCTTTAGGAGATTCCTCATCCCTGATGCTGCTTTCTGGTCTGGGATTCATATATAGGAGTTGTTTCAAAAATTTCAAACTTTGAAGAACACTTTTGGTGGGACACAGGGTCTTTTGCTGCTCCTTCCACGCATGAGCAAAGTTTTTACCACTAAAATAGCTTTCAGTACCTTTACCAAGGGTTCCAGTTCTGTTGGAATACTTCTGTAGAAGTTGCACAAAACTTGCTGGTCTACAATAGAATGAAAATAACGGATAGTGAATATAAGTGTTGTGTGAGTACACGCACCTGAAGTTTCAAATGGTGTCTCCATTGACTATTTATTTCTTTTGCTATCATGTAATAGAACCAATTTTTGGTCTGTCCTTTGTCTCTGCTTTGCAGCCTCTGCAATTCCAAAAACCTGCTTAGGTGCCCTCCACACAGGTTTAAATACAGAAGCTGAATGGACACCAGCTATAATGACTTCTCATGGGTCTTCTCAGTCTTTGCCACAGCAGACAGCAAAGTAATAGGAGTATCAGCATATCCAGTCTATTAAACTGCTTTGGCCCTGCTCAGGGAAAAGAAATTACCACATGCTGTCAAATTCTTATATTAATATTTGTGTAAACAGAGGGAGGAAACTCAGGATGTGTAATTCAATCATATAATAAGTTTTTCTGTCTCTTTGCTGGATAATGGGAAGATTCATGATAACTTGTTACCATCCAAAAGCATCTGAAGAGCGTATCTGACCCTCAGCAGAGAAACGTTTTCCCAGACATGCCAAATTATGCATATATAAAGAAATATATTCCTCTGCTGCAAATCAATGTATGTCTTTCAACAGAGACTGGTTTGAATACCAAATTTTTAGTGATGCTCAATGATCTGTTTACACAGAAGCTTTCAAAACTTTAGTATCAAAACCCCCCTGACCTGGTGGGTTTTTCTTCCAACATATTGGGATGGTGACTCTGTCTTCACCCATATCCTCTGTTTTCTCTGCATGCTCATGGCAAGTTAACAAGGAAGATTGACATTTCCATTTTAGAGCTGACATGAAAATTTATCCAAATTTTGCATCCTCAACTTTCAGAATACCAGCAGAAGCAAATAATTGTCTGATACCACTCTACTGTAGGACAAGCACTGCTGAATTGTGTGGACAGTCACTGACATTCATGCCCAGCTCGCTTCAGCTACAGGGGATACTACACTGATACTTCGGGGATATTTTGGAGACTGAATTGCCTGTAAATTTAAGGCATTTCATGGGGAAAGCATGGAAGGGACTTTAAGAGACAGGCCTGGCTTGGGACATGCAGCATGGAGGTTCACCCTGTTGTCTGCAATGGGCACAGCATGGGGAGATGGGATTTGGGGCTGGGGCCAGCCCCCATTACCACACTCCTGCCTTTTAGGTGTCCTTTCCCAACAGGGCCAAGCTGGGCTCTGCATGGAAGAAGAAGCCAGACCTCCAACAGGCTGTGGATATTCCTTCCCAGGGAGAGCATACAGGGCTCTCAGTCTCTGAGGTTATTTGTTTTATTTTAATTTTGGAACTTGGGTGTATTTTTTATTGTTACTGTTGCCTGTCAGGGCAATGCAATTTCAGAAATGCACACACCCACCAAGAACTTTAGGATCAAATGAAAAACTGAATAAATCAACATATTATTGATGATGGATTAAGACTATTTCCGGCAGAGTAATCTCCTCTCATAGTGCATCTGTTGAGGAGGACTCTGTTATCCTTTTGGGCATCTTTTAGGTGTATTAATTAGTACCAGCTGTAACTGGTACCAGCTGTAACTACTTCAACTCTGAGAGCTGCTGAAGGAAGCCCCTGCTGGCATTTGGACAGCCCCTTAAGGTGACTGTACTCTCCCTGACAGGCATTAGGGATGCAGGAGGAGGACACGTGCTGGGATGATCAAACGCTCTGTGCAACTGCAGACTGGGTGTGTGAGGTGGGATGTGGCCATAACCCCTTTCCTGACATACATGTTATCATAACCTATTAAAGCATATATTACCTCTAAATATAAGTAATACCTTTTTTCATGTTAGCATTTCATGCATTTAATTTTATAATTTAAGGCTGTTATGAACTAGACTGATAATCAGCCAGAGTTTTTGAATTGTTCTTGAACTGTTGCAGAAGTAAAATATCACAGGACTATTTCAACTCGATCAGATACTATCTTCCTTTGTACAGCTGGTACTGCCTTTTCATTCTGCTGAAAAGTGTCTGAGGTCAGGGAGTGCCTTCCTCTTTGTCTGGTCTCTATTAACTCTCTCTGGAAAAAGTTGTCCTCTAACAGATTTTTTCCCCAGCATGCCTTTTTGGGACTGATCCTTTAAATTTCACAGAAACAAGCTGCTACAGCTTTTGAATGAACTTGCTATTATTTGCTCTCACTCTCTCCCTTTTCCAGCTGGTAAGTGTTAACTCACATTGCCTTTCCTTGCAGGTTTTCATTTCTTATTCCTGGGAAGTACATTTTCACATGGGGGGGGGAATCCCATAAGTCCTAGCAAATCCATTTAAACGCAAATGTAGCCATTTTACGGTTGTTGCTATGACAGTTTGGCAAAGGTTATGCATACTGTGAAACCTGTCTTCTGAGGAGAGAGAGAGATCCACGGATGAGGAAAGGCAGAAGGAACATGGAACCCAGCCTCATCCATGCTGTTTGTTTGGTAGGAAAAGGAGGATGTGGAAAAAAACTCTGCCCATCCTGGTATCTCTTCCACTACACCCTCAGCATATAAATGGAGTTCAGGGTCGATGAAATTATAGAAGAAGATTGGTTGTGGCAATGGGAAGATGAAAAGGGGATGGTTTTTTGGTTTTCCTGGTTATTCAAGCAGAATTTAGCCCAGACTGGGAGAGAATAAGTACAAGTCTACCAGAAAACATCTCCTGTGTGAAAGATGTTTTAATCCATGTAATGCTGCACATGGTTCAACCCTTCATGTAGACATGTTTGAATGTTTAAAATGTTTTTGTGTCTCATAGCACAGTTGAAAAAACTTATTCATTAAGAGTAAAGCCCTATTTAGTGAACTGTGAGATAACCCCTGCTGGTTAATTCATTTTTTTTTAATCTGATGTATTTTTCAGTGTAAATAAAGCCCAAGAGGAGTCAAAGGTGCATTTCAGAATTCCTAGGGAAGCATCATTCATATCTTAAGAAATCTTCACTGAAAAAGAAAAGTGGTATTAAGCAATTAAAAAAAAAAAAGACAATAAAATCTATTAAAGAATCATAAGGGTAAAGTAGATGTGCTTCAATTTCATTGCAATAAATAAAATTTACCATTATTGTTTTGCTTTCTGTGGAACAGGTGTGTTAATTTTTTACTCTTAAAACGGATTTATGTGAAATCACATCTTGACATAATTTCTAAATTTTAATAAAACAATGAAAAAATGTAGGCCATGTTACCTATTAAAATGTTAGTTGGGGCCAAATTAAATGTTTGATTAATTTTTTAAGCTACCTTAGGGAATATCTCTGAATATAAATTTATCTGAGTATTATTTACAATATAATAAATACTTAAATACAGAGAATAAATGTATGTTCCTTGTTTAAATTATGTTATTCCAGGGTTGAATTTGGGCCTGTATGGTTTAAGTTATTCTTAACACAATCGGAATATCATAAACCTTTTTTTAGCAGCATTCATCTCATAAATGGACAATTTTGATACTGTAGGATTTATAATTACTTTGTACATTTCATATATATAGCAGAAAAGATCCAAATGCAGTATTTCCTTTGATAGCCTATTATGCCTGAATTCCCTATCACATCTTGTTAGGGAAATTTATCTTGTGTAATAGATTTTTAAATTACATTACAAAATATACAAACACCAAATGCGTCTGTAGCTTAAAAAGCAAAGATAAACTAAGGCACACACATTCAAAGACAATTACAATCATCCTGAACAGTATTTGACAGTGTTTCAGGATATTTAGTCTGGAATTAGTCCTTTCCCTGAGAGGGCAGAATTTCTTTGCCCCAGTACAAGAGTTTGAACGCCCTGCACTGAGCACAGCACAGCCCCAAGACAATGTGATGATGCAGTGATGATGTTTTAAAGTATATTTAAAGTGACATGGAAAATTGCAGTGAGAGGGAGGGACATCAACTTTACAGCTGCCATCTGTTGGTCACCAAATTCTTGTGGTCCTTCTGGTCCCTGCACTCACCTGGATCCATGTGCACCCTCCAGCATCCCAGGGCCTGGGTGGACAGCCCAGGGGAGGCAGGACATCAATCTCCTCCTGCCTGGGAGGAACATTCTCAGCACCTCAAACTTCCCACCATCCTTTCTCACCCTGATGTTCTGAGGAGTGGGAAGGAATAGAGGAATCACCTGATTGCTGAAAGGTGAAGGGATGAAGTTACCCAACCTTGGTATCACAAACAAATCTCCTCGCCCCTCCAAAAGCACCTTTGGAACTGTTGAGTCTAGGGGGGACCAGGATTACCTTAACCCAAGTCCCCTCTGGTAAGAGAGGAGGCCAGAGAGGGTGGTGTGGGAAGAAGAGGTGGTACCTGGCACACAGGTGTTTCTCTGCATCCCTGCCTGTCCCCTTCCTGATGCTGCCAGTAGTATTGCTTCTTTCAAAGGCAGCATAGCTCCAGGCAAATCTGCTCTGCAGATTGTTTCCATCCTGTGTTCCCCATGGTTCTGGCTCTGTCTGTACCTTGTAGATATAGTAACTGCAGCTTGTAAAGCTTTGTTTGCTCTACTGCTGCCTCCCCCTACTCACTCCTTAAATCAGTGACTGGGAGAAGTCCTTGGGTGTTACAGGTATCAGGGGACATAGTTACACACCAAATGCATCAGTGTGCCAGTGTGCCTCCAGCAAGACTGAGCATGAGACCCCATCCTCCTAATAGTGAGCTCTTACAAAGGACTAGGCAATGAGATGTCAGGGGGAAGTCCAGACATCCAAAGGCTGCATGCTCCTGATGTTCAGTCATTGAGGGGGCCCAGCCGAGATAGAGTGATGGAGAAACAGCCAGTACCTGGCTGGCACCTCCACACATTACCACTGCAGAAATGTTTACTAACAATAAATAGTAATAATGAGATTTTATTACTTCCTGACAACTAGTGTTACCTACAGTCCCCCAAGAAAAAAAAGCCATGCATCTTGGAAGAGCTCCAGTGGGAAACACAGCGCAGCTGCTGAGCAGAGGGTCCCTCAGAGCCCATTACCTGCTGTACCAACCTCCTCAGTGGCTTGCACTAAGCTCAGGCTCTAGTTTAATGCATCCATTTTCCGACTTCTCACGCTCCAGCTGTCTGAAAAGAAGCTGAAAAAAATCCCTTCTCTCTCTCCCGCCACACACTTGCACAGCAGCTGTATTTCCCTGTGGTCCCTGGACTCAGAGAGCACATTGCGGCAGAACTGGACCTACAGCCTGAAGCTGTTCTGTGGGAAACCAGGCTGCTCCCCCACTGTCATCTCTCTGCAAAACTAATTCATTTCCTCAGTTTTTCCTGCTTGACTTCTCCCACTTCTTTTCCTCAGACATGCAGTCAGGCAAAATGTGCACTTTTGTGTTGCTACAAGGGATTTCTCACCTGGCCTGTGAAAGAATGAACACCAAAGGGTGGTTTTAGGGTTGTCCTTTAGAAAATTGCCTCACATACACATCTCCTGGTACCCAGCTCAATGTGCAGTTCCCCTCGTTACTCCATACCAAGACTTCTCCTGACAGAGATTTGGAACTAATCTTTGGTCCACCACATCTTTGATGTCGGATCCTCTATGCATGTACATGTTGGCTTTGCAGAAGGAATTTCAGGGAACACCTACAAGTAGGCAGGCAAATCCTTTCTTCTTGCAGCAGAGAAGGAACGTCAAAGCTCAAGTACTGCAGCTCTCTGGTTGATACCTTGTTATGCCAAGTTGGAGCACAGAGTAAATTTCTTACAGCCGAGTTATAAACCCCCTGAAAATAGGTTTTATTATGGAAATGCAAACACAACCATGGCTATAGCAACATGAAAGGCTCTGCTATAATAATGCTTAGATCCAACTCTTTGTGCACAATTGGCATAGAAAAGTATTTGATTTTTGTCAGTTTTTTGCTGGTACATGTCAGTGTCACTTCACAGTTGGTCTCTGTTTATAACAAAATGCATAAAAATTGTTAGTAATCCTCATTTATAGCTGGGGTCTGAGAAGCACCATCTCAGACATTACTTTACCTATCAAACATGGCTAAAACAGCTATTGACATTTGGAACCATTATTCCTGGAAGGAAAGATGTGGTGCTCACAGCAACTAAGCAGAATGTCTACTGAGTTCAGTCTCTCACACTGTAAAGCATTAGGCTGTCTGAGCAAGCTTTGCTAATCAGTTTGTTTCAGACAAGAAGGGAAAAAACAAGGAGAAGAGAAGGAAATCATGAAGGGAATCAGTCTGAGACATTCTGCTTTGCTGTAAGTTCAAATGCTCTGCATATTTTCAGAATCCTCAGATTTCTCTAAAAGTATACTGATGTTTATATTTCTGGTTTTCAGTTAAAAATAAGAAGGGAAAAAACATAAGGGATTTCATTTTACTCCTTCAGTTTCCACCATTTAAAGAAAGTCAGGCTGTGGTCTAGTCTGATCTTTGGGGAGGAGGGGCACAATCCAAATTCTAATAAGGAAATATCTTGCACGTCAGAGGAAAAAAACACCGTCCTCAATTATTTTATCACATTATGTTGAGTCACCCTGGTCTAACATCTCCAAATATAGCAATTTCATGTCTACGGATGGAAAGTGTTTTTAAAGGGCCGTGTTTTCCTTATATTACTCACATGACTAATTCTGCTCAGTTCAGTGCCTTGAACCCACTGTGAGAGTAAGGTTATCACTATTCAGCCACATCTTCACCTTGAAAGCATTCCCTCACCTGTGCCTGTTTGCCTAAAGCATCTTTAATGATCAGAAGCATGAATCTCTATTTCACAAGGTCAGCCCCATCCTTGGCACTTTGACATCCTTCCCCTCATTTCTCTGTAGCAACTTTAGCAAATTTATTTTGACCCCCGTGATCCTGGCACCTTAATTCACATCTGAGCATCAGATTCCAAAATTAGTGAAGATAATAGAATACTTAAAGATAAGTTTTGTTTGTTTGTTTCTTCTTAATCTAAGTATCCCTTCCACTCAATGGGTTAATTAATGGTAACATGTAAATTAAATACATTCATTAGGCCAGTTTACAGATGAGATAATTTGGGATGTCATGGGAAAAATGAAGCACATTCTGAAAAACCTAAAAAGATGTGAAAACGTACCCTTTCGAGATTGCATTTCTCTTTTTCCTCCCCTCACACACCTCAGGATGTATCTCCAGCAGGAAAAAGCCAGCCAAGTGCCATGTGTTAGTAATACACATATAACTGTATTGGCTCTTCTGCTGCTATTGTGGTGCTCTTGGAGATACTCCGCATAAAACATAAACCTCTATGGAGGAACATAAAGTTTAGATTTAAACTTTGTGGTGAGATCATATCACCCAGGCCAATTTAGATTACCTTTTCATTTTGATGCTCTGCTTCCATAAGAGCTATCTAGGAAAAACTACTAAATTTTATCCCGTTTTTAAAACTTCATATCATATTTACAGTATTACTACCTTGCATATATTCTGGCTGGACCAAGAGGCATCATTGTCTTAGTCCTGTGATGGAAGAGAGAAAAAATAAGGTCTCACATTTTCATTTATTGGGTATGAGATACATAGCTATGGTGAAGTTAAAAATCGGGATTTGCCTCTGGTGGGCATCTGGCCCTCCATCACCCTCACTCTAAGCTATTTACAGAGGCTTAGAGGAATTTCCAGCAGTCTTTTCACACATAGATAGTTTGTAATAGTTTGTTGTTTGGGATCCTGGATTGTGTATTCATCAGTTTCCAGTGATTTGTTGTGACAGTACTTTAGAGGACTCATGAGTGATACTCTGCAGGCAACTAAATGAATAGCATATTGCTATGAGCAAAGGTATTTTTGCTATTCTTTTACTGACTTTTCTGTTTACTTTACAACTGTGCTATTTGATATGCAGATTCTTTTTCGTATTATATTTTTTTAAATGGAATAACTGGCTCTGTCAATTATTGAACCCTCCCAAAGGAAGGTGATAATGTAGAGCCTAAGTGGGAACAGCATTTTATTTGGTGTTGGAAGCTTTGTCTGCTTGTGATCTCCAGGGATTTGTCTATTACAGACTTGTTTGGGGTTTTTTAGCTTTCCATTATTTGACTCATGTCAGTGGTGAAGCAATTAATATTTGTCTGAAAAGTTTCCACAAGAATTGTCTCTTTTTTCATTCCTAACATTTTCTAGACACGCAGCCAGTCTGTCTCCTGATTTTTATAGTCTAGTTTATTGCTATTTGCCTAAGAATCTGTCAGGTTTTTTCTGATGCATATTGGTTGCTGATCATTTGTAATTTATTGCCACTTCCTCTTTTTTTCATCATATTTGTTGACGCAGTTATGACTGGGCTTACATGCACACAATCAGTAACGCAGTTAGGGAATACTTTGTCTTTTGGCTAACCAAAGAGTGTCCCTTCAAATGATTAATAGATGAAATATAGAAAGCATAGCATTTCAAAGTTGCCAAAACTTGTGGAATATTTTACAATTCAGTGGAGTCATCTGTTTAACAGCCCCTGTTTTGTTTTGTGTATTGCTCTCCCATACATATGCTTTTAGTTTTGAATCTTTATTGGTTTTGTCCTTTATTTCCACTCTTTCCTTGGTACAGACACATAGGAAATCATAACTGAAATAATATTCATATTTTGGTGTATGGTGTGAATAGAAGCAAATACTCTGTTTCCATCTGAGAAGCAGACCAGGATAGG
>VXBX01000555.1:486561-504177 GCA_013400415.1 Scytalopus superciliaris
CCTGGTGCAGGGGTGTTTAAAATGGAAGCAGGATCAAGTCTTTATCATTTTTAATAAAAGAAATAGGTTAGGCCTGGGAAGAAAAAAACAAGTACAACTAGCTGAAATATTCTTGTAGTGAAACATTATCAAATCCTTGAAGCTGTTTAGCCCATTACATTCTCAGGTAAAACTCGCCCATGGGATTTAAAAGTGTATTTATTTATTTTGTTATGAGGAAATATATTTGGAATTTTGAGAAGTATGGATCAAAATCTGGTTTATGCAGAATATTAAATTTATACTATTGAAGCTGAAAGTAAAAACTGGACCATGGTTTGTAAAGCCTAAAATGTTTTTGGCACTTTTGGAGGAAGCACAGAATGACTGTTTAAAATCTATTTCCTTTCAGCCTCATTGCTGTATGTCATCAGTTAGCAAATATCCACTAGTGCTATAAATAGCTAAGGGAAATATGTGTTTTAAGTCTTTAGTTCAGGGGAATGTGGTGAGTCTGCATGTAAAAAAATCACAAAAACAGTGCTTTTGGAGCTGATAAAAACTGTAATTAGTGGCTCAGGGTTTTTTAATCCTATTTGAAAGGAAGAACTGTATCTATGTAAAAAAATAAATGAATATGCATAAGAACTAATTGCATCAGCTGTAGAGTGAGAGGTCACCTGTCAGTGCACTGCAAAAGGCAATATCCTTAACTGAACTATGAAGCTGTTTAATTAGCTCCAAAACTAGTGAATAAAATGCTCATTGTGTCAGCAAATGCCAAGAACAGAGGTTGTGGATGAGTAGAGAGATATTAGGTGAACTCCTCTTCTCAGCAAGATCCACAAACCCATTTGTAGTTCTAAACATAAAATTGAGGTCCAGGAAGGGGACACCAGGATGCTTAGCAGACATCTGCTAAGATGTTTTCTTGTCTTGGGGCCTTAAAACTTACCACTTGTGCTAATTAAATCCTGGGGCATATTTAAACTGATGGCAGGAGTTCTACTGGCTGCTGGAGATAGAGCAGGGATGCAAGTGAATCATTTATCCTGGAGAAAATACGATCCACAGCCAACACTGGCTTGCTTGGAACAATGGCCAGGGCTTGGGGATCAGAGGACTAGCAGGGAAAGGAGAAAGAGAGAAAAAAAAAAAGATTGCCTCATCCATTCTCAGAGCAACTTTATCACTTATTATCTAAGAAAGGAAACTGGTTTTTGGCTCTTGATAACTTTAATCACAGTGTTTCACAGGTGTTTTTCTTGAATCCACAGCCCCTGGAGTCATGTGATTATGGGGCACTTCCCAATTCTATTGATTTAACTTCCTCTGAAACTAGTAAAACTTGAATTTTGAAATTTAAAACCCTCAAACACATAAAAACCAAAAGATTCTTAATTTTATCATAAAAAAAAATAAAAAATGAGGGACCTGATTGGTAATGTTCACAGTCCAAAGGAGAGGACTCTTTAAATGCATGGTATACTCATACTCACCTGATCCAGAGAGCACAGTCAGAGCTGCAGTGGCCAAAGCATAACAGCTGCTAAAGCATGAAATTCATCTTTGAAATATCTTCTCTGCACTGCTCCCACTTTTCCTCCTGCCTGATACTGATTGCACATCTTTGCACCACAGGACCCGAGTTCTCCTTCCTGAGCTGTGGTGAGACATGACAGGAGAGGTGGATCCTCAATTCATTTAAGATGACCACAGTGAAACAAATTTATCCAGAACTGATGCCTTGTCCCTGCAGCTCTCAGTGTCTCACCAGACACTTTCCTTTGCTGAGATGAACAGGTCTGTGCCATACAACCTAAAGCACATCAAATTGTCTCTCAAATTGTCGTGGTGTTTCTCTTCCCCATAACTCCTTCCTTCGTTTTACATTGCAAGCCCCCAGATGTTGCATGTAAGAGAAGCACCAGGCACTGTAATGTTTTGGCACTGTAAATAAATTTAAATATGGTGAAGGGAAGAAAGCTTAATTAAAGTGAGGTTTTTCAAACTTACAAGCCTTGTTGCCAAAAGCATATGCCTTTAAAAAAGAAATTACAATCACTCCCCAAAAACTACCACAACCAAGTCACTTAAGAAAAAAATCTGCACACAGGATCTTATGTCAGTCAGGCTCAGCCAGAGCTCTGGGTATGGAATGGGGCAGGATAGACCCTGAGCTTTTCAGTATTTGAAAGCAGGTGTGCATTCTTCTGGCTGGCATTCTGTCTTTATTCCCCTCTAAGAAAAAAAAAAAAATCCTATTAAATCCTTTTAAACATTTCAAAGCAGCTGGGCAGATTTGACCATCTTTCTCCAGCCCCCTGCTTTTATTTAAAAAGTAAAACAAAAAAAACCAACCTGAACTCTTCCAATCTCCCCGAGGAAATTAAC
Organism: Scytalopus superciliaris; assembly: GCA_013400415.1. Lineage (NCBI taxonomy): Eukaryota > Metazoa > Chordata > Aves > Passeriformes > Rhinocryptidae > Scytalopus > Scytalopus superciliaris. Next base: position 488,935 of record VXBX01000555.1, read on the forward strand.
TACAAAAAAACCCTATGTTAATGGAACATTAAAGTTGTGATGTAAAACCATAAAAGTCAGGAAATTCGAAGTTAGGTCTCCCATGGTACCTCTAAGTCTGTCACCTCATGCACATGCACTAAGATGGGACCCTCAAAAATGAACAATGGGAGTAAATACAAGTAGCTTGCAAACTGCTCAGGTATTTTATTTATTCCTGAGATTGTTTTGATGCTGATGACCTTGCTTGGGTACTGCACCGGTAAAGCAGTGCTGAACATGGGGCTGCAACAACTGAGTGCTCACAGAGCAGCATCACTTTGCAGGGAGAGACAGCCAGTGCTTGTCTAAACTTCAAAGCAGCAGAGATGCACAAATTTGTGTTTCTTTTATGTGTAACTTTAGCATAAGGTTGGTTAATCTTAAGCAGCAGCCATACAAGAAGAGCTGCAGTTTTGTTTGGGCAGGAGATCAAGTTCTTCAGAGAAAGATTTTAGAAGGAGGAGGGGAAAAAAAAAAAAAAAAAGGAGAAGGAAAAAGAGGAGGAGGGACTGGGGCAGCTGTGCACGAGCGATGGCAGATACCTTATTCTGTGATTCTGTAAAAATAATATTGTAGCGATAGCATTTATGAGGGGGATTTATAGGACAATTTTGCAGCCCACATGTGTATAAGAGTCACCAAAGCAATTCATATCAAGGAAAGAGGGCAACACATTTCAGCAAAGCAATTTTTAACAAATATCCTTCCCGATATGCAATATATATATTTATATAATCCAGGGTCTGTGCACAATAAACCAAGCAGATTGGTATCTTTCCCCAGTTTTACCTTTTGACACCCTCTTCAGTCCTGAGTATGAACAATGAGCTGCCACTCAATAAGCACAACTGACCGGAAGAATCAAAACAATTCTTGGAAAAAAAAATTAGGTTATCATTCATTAGCTCTCTATCATTTGGCCACCAGTAGGCTGCAGGATATGAGGGCCATTTAATTAGGCCCTGCACTACTCTCTGGTGTGAAAAAGGCTCTCAAAAGCTTTGATTCCCCACAGCTTCACAGCAGGAAGTTGTTGGCGATAATTGACACAGGATTTCCTTGTTAACCAGCAGCAGACATGCTGGATTAAAGCGACAGAGATCTAGAGAAGAAAGTGAAAAGAGATAAGAAGCTCGGAAAGACTTCTGCTTATTTTGCACTTGAGGATGATGAGCAAATAGCAATAACAAACTGGAGTGCTGCTCCCTGTGAGTAAGGCCTCCACTTATCAGACCCATTTCAGCTTGACTGATCAAAGATTGACTTCCCTTAAAATAACATAGGCCTGGGGTTTGTTAGTTTATTAAGCTGCAGGTTTTATGAATTATCGCAGTTTTAAAGATGGATTGCAGTTTATGTGAAGAAGTAGAGGATTATCAGGTTTTCATCTAAACAATTATAAAATATCACAGCTGAAAGCTTACTTGCAAATGACATCATTTTCTCTTGCAAACTAAACAGGTCATTGTATGCCTTCATGTAAGCAACTGCACACATACAGTAAAATTAACTCTGCATCTGAGATGATAGCCCAGTAAAATCTGTATTTTAGCTTCCTAAGTGCATGCAAGCCCTACATTCACTTATGCTGGTCCAAAAGTAATTGTATTTAATTTTTGACCAGGACCTTTTAGGTCTAGTTACATTAAAGAAAGGAAAGAGAGAAATGGTCTATTGAAATCTTTCTTTAAATGTGGTCATGATAAATGGTACTGAAACAGATCCACATGAGTATACTTAAATGAAATGTCCACTTTAGAGCAGAGACAATTATTGGATATCACTTAATAACTTAACCTTACAACAGCACATGTGGCATTAATAAAGAACTGAGAGTAATAAAAGCTACTACTAGCACTATACTCAGTGCATGTGGGCAGGCGTGTGTGTGTATGGGTGGGAGCCAGGGGAAAACCAGGACCCTCGGAGGGCAGGAGGAGGGGAAGGATAGAGGACCAAGGCAGGAGGTAAGACACTTGCAGTGGTGGTGGATGAGGAGGAAAGGGAGAGGCAGGTACAGTCAGGGATGGAACACTGGCAGGGCAGGGTCAGTACCTGTTATTCTGAGCCATAACCTACAAGTTTTTGCTGGCCACTGGCTGTCTGTGAACTCCCTCATCCCAGCAGAGCCCCACATCCCTCTCCTCTGAGCCCTCCAGGGAACTGCACAGTCCTGGGCCACCAATGGGGTTATTGCAAAACCCAAATTTTAGGGAAGGGGAGAGATAGTGTGAGTGCTGCGTTCAGGCTGCTGCAGCTAAACTGTGCGATGCCCAGAAATCTCTACAGGGTGGAGAGATTCAGTAAAAAGCTTTCTGTGGAGGTACATGTGACACCTAAAACATCAAGAGCCTTAGGTAGTTTGGGCTGGAAAGCAGCAGTTCAACTGTGTGAAACAGTGGAGGTATCTGTAATTACTTTTATTTCAGTGCAATTAATGCTGTTAGAAGTTTTTTTAAAAAATAGCAAAATACTTCTTACCCCTCACCTTTGTTTCCAAGGTCTTGGATAACTTCTTTTGACCACTGTAATGGGTTCTGAGCCCAGAAACTTCTCTCCTTGCAACTGAAGCCAGGAGAACAGGAAAACAGACATAAAAACTGTTTCAGTAATGTTTCAAAATCCTAAAAGGAAGCCAGCAACGTTCTCTGCAATGAATGGAGTGCATGCACCATGGAGAACTGACTCATGGCAGTTTCAACACTGCTATATTTGGGTTCACCATTGACTTCAGCACATCTGAGTACTGTCCCTAATTCACACCAGGAAATTCTCCTGGAAAACCCATCATAACGCCCTAGGAAATTCCATGAACAATCCCATAGTCTATTGGTTTTCTTAGGAGTATTTAAGAAGTGTTAGCCATGAATTATCATTTACTGTAGAGAAGCTTCTCCTAGCATGACCAGACTGCAAAACATTTTTAAAATTGCATCTTCTCCTTCCTGAAGTTACCATTCTGCTGAAAAAAGGAATAGAAAGCCCAACCAGCAATGCACACCGGACACCAGTGAAACTGCTCAGGCTGTGATCATCCTCAGTGCCTTTCCAGTCTTGGCTTTTTCTTTTTTTCATGATAATGAATTACGTTTTGCAAAGTGATGGGCTGTTGTGATGAAGCCTGTAATGTAAACTGATGAAATAAAGACTGGTTATGTTAGATTTAGGTCAGTATTCACTGGAGATGAACTGGAACCAAAGACCTGGTTATCAACACCCCTATATTTCAGTCAGAGAAACTGAAACCCAGACCCGCACTTCTCATCTGCTTCAAATCTCTGTCATGAACTCCATTAAAATTTTAGGTTAGAAGACCTGAGATGATACTGACAGAACTTCTCCCTTAGAATTCTGTGTATCTATAGCCCTTCAACAAACTGAGTTAAAAATCTGTATTTAGTTATGTGGTTTGCTATGTCCTTTAATTTCCATTCTGACCTGCTTCATAATTCCCCCTATCATGCTCACCTCTCCTTATTTTAAGCTGGTTGCATATGAATTAATTATCATGTTCTCCCCTGTATGAGCAATATCCTTTTGAGCAAGGACACCCAGCTGGTAAATTACCATTTTAACCAAGACAATATAGCACCAATTCCAGGGGCACTGCAAACATACAAGTTTTTAAGTTCAGTGGCAGTTTTACATATGGAGGGTCTTCTGAAAGAGGCCCAGAGTGTGGGATCTGTTCAGAGACAGAATTTCTTTTCTGTGGCAAATTGAGGTCTCATATTTAGTCCTGCAGTTCCTTTGCATTTGTGCTATGATAGATAACACACACACACACACACACACACACACACACACACACACACACACACACAAATTCACTTACTATTTTACAGTCAAATAATATTTGTTCTCACTTACCATCATTTCTAGCTTGTCTTGTCTTAAGCTACTTCTTAAGATCCTGATACAAATCTTACTGTAACCACTGATAGGCTTCATGTCTAGTTGTGTGCCATATTGCTCTGTCCCATCACCAAAAAATTAATGACACGAAAAAATGAGACTCTTCACGGTGCTTGTGCAACCTGCTCTTACTCTGCTGCACAGAGCAGGGAGAGTTGTTAGCAAACACATTGCACCCTTCTGGAGGATTAATACCATAATGTGTCGTGGTGTAGGCGTTATTTTTTGTTTTGAAATATAGAGTGTCATCATACTTTTAAAAAGCCAGTTTTGCACATTTTGGAGAGAGAAATATGGGTTTAGTTAGTTTCTTGCTATTTTTAATGTTTATTGCTATTGGTAGTTCTTGCAGTTTTTAATGGTAATGAACAGAATTAAGTTGGAACTAAACTTCTTTGAGTTCCTTTCGCTACAGAGTTGAATGTATTTTTTTCAAAGCCAGCATTACTGCTGTGGACATACAAACAGAATTACATTATTTTTTTTTAATATAATGTGAACAAAGACTCTATTCTGTTTTAGTTTTGACACAGCAAATTGAGGTTTGTGGTCAGCTAGTAACCAGCTTCAAGGACTAATCCACCTTAATGCAAGCAAGAGTTTGTTAATTTTCCTGGGAAAGAAGGTTTCTTTAATTCACATATCTACATATGGTAGATATGATTCTTTCATTTGCTAAGGCATTTGATAAAATCCTACTTTTATAAATGATGCATCTGCTTTTAATGTCTTAAATCCTGTGATTGAATAGACAAATCTTCCCCCTTGTCTTGATTTTTTTTTAATATTTAAAAGGCCTTACTGCCTTAAAACATACATCAAGCAACATTGTAATAGAGAAATACACTTTTAAGACAAAGTGACAGATTTACCTATCTGTGTGATGTGACTCTCTTGACAACCAATAAATGTATTATATTGATGAAGTGAATATGTTCTCTATCTGGTCATTTTCAACTGGAAACTAATAACCAGCATCACCGTATCAGGCATGCAATAACCTGGGTTAAAACTAGGTTCATCAAATAAATCACTCAGGAATTTTTCTATTTCTTTCCCAAGACACGTTGCACATCTGCTTAGTGAAAGGAGGAAAGAAGCAATATTTCTTTGATCAAAGTCTTTTTTAATATCCTTGTATCTGTCCTTTGGGAATGCTATCTCTGGACTTCGGCCGGGGAGAGATGCTCAGCATCTCCTGAGAGGTGCTAAGCACCTTTTTACTGCCGTCGACTGCAGCAGGAATATTCTGTTCCTTGCAAGGGCTCCTTCAGAACAGTTGCTGATGCTACATCGCTTTCTAATGATCCAGGGAATTACATAAATTAAAAATTTCTAAAAGCAAAACACAAGGTGTTTTTAATGAGTCCCAGTTTATATCAACAGCTTTCAGGAGGAAAAAAAAATAATAAAAAAATTCTTAGGCTGAAAAGAATACTGCATTAAATTTACCCCAAGACTCTATCTCATAGACATGAAACACCTATACATATGTAGAGATCTCTGAGAAACACTTTGAAAAGCTACGTTGTGCTTTTAACTTTTTATAAAGTCTTATTAATATCATTTAGAGTAGCCATGTGGCTGGCTTCCTGCCTGGCCTCTTTTACTGTGGACTTGGCAGTTGTTATCCCAGCACCACACATGTGCAGACGGAGCTGAGCGTGGGCAGCAGCCATTTCACCGAGGCGGCTGGGTTTTGTCATACTTCAAACTGGCAACCCTAATGCCTATTCTTATGGGATACAAATCTCCTCTGAAATTCCCCGAGTCAAGTCAAGGCCTGGCCTGGCACCGGAAAATCAGGTTTTTTTCTGGTGAGGGCGACGGAAGAGGCATATGGATCATGGGGAATTTTTAATCTGCTTCCATTTTTGGTGGAAAAAACTCCCATTGAAAGCTGAGGCAGGACTTGAGGACCTGCAGCATCAAACTGTTAAAATAATCCCACACTTCTGGCTGTGAGTATGGGGCTCTTCCCTGGCTAGGTGTTAGTAGACAGAAATGTGGCATCCTCAGCCCGGACCTGGGCTGGTTTCAGGTCAGAAATCATGCAATGGGCAACAAAGCTGGTGAAGGGTCTAGTGAAACATGTCCTGTGAGGAGTAGCTGAGGGAAGTGGAATTGTTTAATCTGGAGAAAAGGAAGATCAGGGAAGACATCATTGCTTTCTACAGTTGCCTGAAAGTAAGGTTGTGGTGAGGTGGGGGGTCCGTCTATTCTGCTTTGTCTCAAGCAAAAGAATGAGAGAACATGACCTTCAGTTGCACGGGGAGATTCAGATTAAGTATTAGAAAAAAAAAAAAAAAATAACTGAAAGAGTTTTTAGGCATTGGGTTGCCCAGGTGGTGATGGAGTCGCCATCTCTGGAAGTGTTCAAGAGGCATCTGGATGTGCCACCTGGGGATATGGTTTAGGGGTGATTTTGGTGATGGGTTTTAATGGATGGACTAAACGATCTTGAGGTCTCCTTCCAGCCTTGACAATACTGTGATTCTGTGAAAAAGTGGTGATAACACAAAGAAAGGAAAATAACAGCTACACTGCTTTTCTTTATCCTGAAGCTTGCTAGCTGGTGAATGTGGCAGAGAAGGGCCAGGAAGTGACTCAAAGAACAGCCTTTCAGCATCCTGATGTACCCTGGACCCCCCATCCTCCCAAGAGACTCCCTCTACCCACCTGTGCTGCCACAGCAGAGAAAAGCCCTGCAGGAAACACAGGCCAAGTCTGCTGAAGAATCCTGGGTTTCTGTAGTCTATTTTCCTTTTAATGGTGGGGCAGAACAATGCAGGCACAAACCAAAAAAAGAAATTAGATAGAAGTTGGTTTCACATGTTTAAGTCCAAATACTCAAATAACTTTTAAGTTGGACAGTATGGACTTGGTGTCACTTTTCCTTTCTGCTCCCTATGCACTACCTGAGATTCAGGTCCCTCATGAGACAGTGAGATGTGTTGTACACCCAACACTCTATTTCTAGGCAGGGCCTCTGGCCACAAAGCCACCCTACACTTCATTATAGAGCACCAATTCCATCAACTGCATAGGTAGACTTTTTTCCCACCTTGCATGCCTTACCTGGCCTCTGATTTTTGGATAAGACTACAGGAGAAAATACTAAACAGGGATTTCTTTCTATAGTAAAGGATGTGTTATCTGCAATTTTGCATAAATCCATGTCCATTCAGCTTTAGGATAAGTGTAAACCTCTTAGCTCTTGCTTACCAGAGTCTTGTTAGTACTTCAATTTGCACCAAGAATGCTCCCTTCCAAAACAGCATCTCACATGTAGCTGGATCTTCTTAGGAAATTAAGAGAATCCTGTAAGGAGAAGGGAAGATGTCAGGAGACAGAGGCAGACAGACTTTTAACTGTGTTTCTGCCAGATGCTGCCTTTGTAGGAATAAAACTGTTCTGATCTCCTCTGTTGGCAACAAATAGGTGGGAAACCCACCTGCTAAGCTGACTTCTCAGCCCTCTCTTAAGGCTGCACCATAGATGGGATAACAATCTACTAGTTCTATTTATTGTTCCAGTTATAGAATTGACAAAACATACAATCTAAAATCAAAGTAAATCCACTCAGTTTGTATATGTAATAAAATATATTATATTCAAATAATACATAAGAAACAATACAATTAAAAAAAAAACAACAAACAAAACCGAACCAAACAAAAAAAAACCCAAAAAAACAAAATAAACAATCTCAGTAATCTATATTTTCTATATTTTCAATTAAACAGTACTTACATGAGAGCATTTTAAAGAGTGTAATTTTTCAAACAAACTGTTAGATAACATATACAAGGAAAAGCAGACACAAACTTCTGGAACTGTGTGTATGGCCATGACATTTTGTCTTGCAGTTCTACCTGTGTTTCATGTCAATTCATGTGAAAATGTACCACTTAAGTACCCAAGTGTAAGGGGCTCAGGTGAGTAGGTTGGAATAATTTGTGATACCATGTTTATTAGCACAAAATGAAATTCAGCACAGTGCTCACTAGATTTCCACCCCATCTAAGATCTGAAGTTAAATCCCAGTGCTACTGATTCCACAGGGCTGCTATCTTTGTTCAGGAGATAAGTGGGATTGAAAAGCTCCTGACAACTTGACATGGGCCCAGAAGATTTGGATTAATTTCACTCCAATATTTTCCTTACTCGGATGTCATACAACTTTTTAAAAAGTCATTTGCTACTAAAAAAAAAAAAAAATGTATGTACAAGATCACTGAACTAACATGACATTTAATAGAAAAGGAGAAAAACCTACTTATTCTGACCTGGAAGTAAAAAGTGGTTGTTTTGACATAATGGTGAAAATACCTGCATGCATCAACATAAATGGGAGAATTCTCTGCTCGGAGATGTCTTTGAAGATATTGCACGTGCCTAATTGGGTCTAGCATCTCCTTCCATGACACTGATGGTTTGCATCCTGTGAAACAGCACCCCCAGCACTGCACTGCTCTGTGTTTACACTGTCACTCAGTGTGGGATGGTTTAGTCAGCAAATCTGCTCCCATCAGGGAGGTGGGTCTGGGTGCAGGTCTATAACAGTGAAGTCACTAAAGGTCTGTAGATCTCCCTTCCTCCAGATCGGGAGTCATGAGGAGGAAAGCTAAATGTGATGGAGCCTGGCTCAAGGTCCACTTTTTCCAAACCTCCTCCAGTAGCAGGGAGGGAACAGCAATGGGTGGAAGATGCCTGTGAGGAGCAGTGGCTCCAAAGGCAGTGGGACAGATGGAGAGTGTGCAGTTCTCACCTCACCCCAGGTTAGAGTTGCACCTGAAATTACAAATACTGTCTTACATACTGGAACTCTGACTTCTGAGCTGCAGTTACATGAGAAGTGGAAAAATGGGAATGTTTGCCTATTTGTTGTAGCAACATCCCGTGACAGAGGCAGCTTTTGTTAGTGCTCCGAGCTTATGCTGTATTTATTAAAAACTAGTAGTTGTACTAGTAGCTTGCTTTGTTTTTTAACTCCTAAACATGAAAAGCAAATGTGAATCAACCTCTTTAAATTAAATATGAGAAACAATTACATTTTGACAGTTTAATTGCATTCTTCCTCCAACATGGCATTCTAAACATGTATTTAGCATGCTGATTATATTTTTAGATTGTTTTGCAATTAAGAAAGTATCCCTAAAAGAGATAAAATAATTGGTTGACTAAATCGCTATTTCTTGAGGGAACAATATTAAGAAATGAATGTTGAATGGCTATATCCATAATAATTAGCTTTTAAATCACTGCTTAAAGGTTTTAGGTTTTAGCCTTCAAAATTGTATCTGTCATTCAATTTCCTGCATATTATTCAACTTTGCTTATGTTAACAAAAAGAGAGAAGATCCAACCATTGCCAACAAAACAGCCTTCGGTGTAACTGACAGAATCTCATGACTTTCAATGGCAAAATAAAAACCCAGACACCCAAGATGTCTTTCATTAGGACTGTCCTAGTCTGTGTCTCTGATGGTCATTGTGCTATTGATGTTGTAAATAGAAAAAAAAAAATAGGATAGTAACTTATTTCAAAATCCTTGACTACTTAAGCACATTCCAACTTCCCTAGAGTGCTGTGTGACCTTCATATTGCTTTTATTATTTTGCATAAGATGCTTTCTTACTTTTCTCGGTAAAATAATAACGTTTAAATACCAAAAAGTTTCATGAGTTTTATTATTCCTCAACAGTTGATTGCAATGGGATGGCGGGACCTGAGTTTGAACCTCATTCCCCAGGTCAAAACTGACTCTGGTTGACAATCTTCTAAAATTTCATTTTAGAAATAAAATAATCTACTTAAAAGATGCAAATTAGAATCAAAAATTCAATTCTGTTAACAAAACCCCCTGTGTTTATAATTATAATTTCAATCCACAAACATCTGCCAAACATCTTTTTTTATTTTTACAAAATATTTTTGTTTTACTTTTCATACCAACAACAGACAAAAAAAAAAATCTCAACTTCTTCCAGTGAACTCAGTTTGAGCTTTTATTCTGAGCATTTTCTATGTAAATTTGTGCAAAGCCAAGCCAGTATTCAGAGAAGACACACAGTAGGCTCATGATTCACAACAAGACCATATGGAATTTCCTGGAACTTGATTTCAAGATACCAAATAAAATTGTAGTTAGAAGCAGGAAAGTGAGAGGTTGAATTGCAGCTGAGTCTGAAGAAACGTTGTTAAGACTTTTCATTGGGAATATAAAGTTCAACCTGCTTGCAATGCTCTTTAAGGTACATTGATTTCATACATTTCCTACTGAGGTGCATACAAAAATATGTGGGTAGGGGTGCCAGCGGTTCACAGATGAGTGATTTGCAAGGGGAATGAGAGGTTAGCCCAAACATATGGGACAGAGTGAAGAAGACATGCTGGTGAGAAGCAGAGTGCAACAATGCTGAATGGTCTGAGCAGCTGAAAATGTTCCCAGGCCCCAAGAGCAGGGCTAGTGCAGAGAAGGCCTCTGTTAGCAGGTTTAAGAACAGGACCAGGTTAGACAGGGAGAGAGAATTGGGATTGCCCAGTAGACACAGCTGGAATAAGCACACAGACATTTCAACACGCAAGCTCACAGCATCACACTTCCCCTATTCTTCTGTAAAAGGCCTGAGAATGCATGATCCACACTGGTTGTTGAAATAAATGCCTTTCAGTATCACAGTGCAATGTAATTTTATTAAATAACTGGCAAATAAAGGGTAATAAGAGATCTTTATTTAATGCACAGTCTGAAGCGCAAGGTCCCAAAGAAACAAGAGGGTAAAAAGGTGTATCTCATCACATACAGGAAATTATTTCAGAACTGTTTCCAAACTGGGATTTGGAAGGAAATACGTGGTGGCAAGGAATAGCCATGAACCCTTTCCACTCAGCATTCTTGAACTGTGAAAATCTTGAAGAAAGTAATGATAGGAACCTGACAGAAGGCTTCATGCCTTGTACATGTTTCTGGCTTTTCAACAGCAAGTATGCCAGGACAGGATATTGCTTCCCCACAGACCTTGCCATGCTTGAGATGACGATTCTGTGGTTTACAGGCTGAGAGCTGACCTACCTCCTTTTCAAGTCGATGGCTATTTCCTGATTATAAGTTGTCAAAAGCAGCACCAACACCACAGTGGCTGGAGCTGGAATAGTTACACCCAAAGGAGGTTTTAGGTAACAGGCTTTGATAGCAGCTTATCGATGGCTGACAGCTGGAGTATTGATAGACAGGATCTGAGCAAAGAGAGCTGCTTGCATGGCAGCTGCTACGTGGCAGCACACACATCTGATTCATTGGGAGCTGCAGCTACCAAACCCCAGAGTCATCTTGCACCTTCAACCAGATTACCAGGTTGCATGAGATGAGCATTGGCCCAGAAGAACTTGGTGCAAGATTGTAGAGACTCATCAGGTTGGGAGTGCAATGGAAGACAGAGAAGAAAGGAAGAAAGAGGAAGAGAGAGAATTCCCCGTTGCAGCAACAACAAAGTGTTATGTGAGCTCTGCAACCCCTCCTTCACACTGCGTAAGTTTTAACCAGTGCAATACAGATTCTAAGTCAGAAGACATTATTTTTACTAAAAGATGGGAGTCTAGATAGCGGCATTTTCAGTTTATGTCAGTGGCTGAAGAGACTTCTATGCCTTTTCTTATGTGAAGAGTCATTAGTGCTACTTCCACATGTTTCAAAGACACAGTGGTCACTCCTAGCACGTCACTTGACAGGGAGACAGCTCAGGTAAGATTTCTATCTGTTCATTGCCTACAGGAACCAGGCAATCAGTTTCTTATCATAGCTGCTTAAAGTAAGGGTCTATGGGAATGAGCCTGGACCCCGGTGACCACCCGGAGATGCAAGAACTGCAAGCTGAGGCTTTCATAGACCTGCTCCTTTCTACTGCAGCAATAAAACTGGATAAATTTATGGATCTGGAGCATGTTGCTGATATTCCTTCCTCAGCTGATTGAATTCAACAGATCTGGTCCAATCTAGATACCTTGATGAAAAAGAAAAAGACAAGGAGAACCTCTGGTTCAGAGTTAAACTTTGGACTTAAACAAAAGCCAGTTTTTGGCACAGGGTACAGATCTCAAATGAGCACAAATTGGTGAGCTACAAATTTAGAAAGGGGGCAAATTATTTACATCCAAGCCAGATATTTGGGGGAAAACAGACCAAAAGTAATATCTATTCTAAGGAAAAATACCGATAAACTGTGGAATTACAGGCCAGCTCTTTCTTCTTTTTCCTTACAGTCTGGAATATGCCTTGTAGCTCATCATATTTTTGGCTTCTGGCACATGTTTTATTAACTTCCATTATGTACAGAAACAAAACAGACCACTATTTTTAAAAAATGCTGTCAGTAAAAAAGGAAATATAATGGCATATTCAAAGAGTAATTAAAGACTCTCTTATGGAAGTTAAAAGCTGAGAAGAGTTTGAGAGCCTTTCACACACAAAATATTACACAAAAATTATATGAAGCCATTTGCATGCACATTTGTGAGCCATGTGACTTCCCCAGAGATTAAGTTTGGCTTCTCCATTTAAAGCATTACAGATACTGAAAACTGAGGACTGAAAATTTGGCTTGCTATCAAACCTAAGTTTCAGTTTAGATTATGCAGGAGCAACCAACAGAATCGGACCTCACTTAACTCATTCCAGTCTGCTCAATTAATGTCACCATTAGAAATTGCTTCGTGTGTCAAAACTCTTTAAGCCCAACACAGCCTGATAAAGGTGCCTACAAAGCTAAGAATCTGTGAAACTATCAGCTAATGTTCATAGATTGAACACTGTAAGGGATGAAAGACATCCAGGAACATCCAGGTTTTGCTTTTTTTTTTTAATTCTTGCTTTTCTAGAGTTCTGGTCTTATCTGATGTACTTGTAAGTGACACACAGATCACAAAAAGCATGATCGTGTAATATGTTACCAATTGACTATCAGCAAGGTAAACTCTGTCAGCTGCTGGTATTAGTGTTGCTGCTCCTGTTATTCTTTCATAGTGAGCATTTTCCTGCAGACAAAAAGCCCTATTTACTCCTCAGGTGTAACACAGGCTAAAGTTGTTCTGAACAACATACAAAAGAATCTGCAGTAATTTTAGCCATGTCCTGTGGAAGAAATGTGTTCAAGGGAAAAGACTTATTTTTACATTGTCACTGTTACATGGACATTAATGAAAAAGAGGGAGAGGCTGCTCAGCAGTTTCCTCACTCCCTTTGTGCACAGCAGCAATGGGCTCACAACAGAAATGGCATCACAGCAGCTCTAAAAACTTCTCTGCTGCAACAAGTGTAGATCAATAAGAAAAAGCTGTAGCTGGAAGAAAATGGTCCACAGAAATTACAGGTGGGAATTTTTGTAACTATCACAAAAGCACTTTAAATTAGTTAGGTGGGGAAGAAGAGAATGAATCCAGGTTAAATGGTTATTGAGTTTCCCTAAAAAACACAGTTTAGAGCTAACTTAAACTTGCTGTGAAATCTGCAACACTGAAATAACTTACTAAGTGATCTCACAATGTGCTGAGGTTCAGTTTCCAGGCCAAATTGTGACCTGATGTAAACAGAATTCCCATTAAGTAAATCCGCCTCTGGCAACTCATCCCTGCTAAAGGTCGGGCCTAATATTTATTGTTATAAATGTTTCCAAATCTGCAGATCTTTTAAATGAACATGCACCTTGCCCCTAACAAAATCTAACTATTATAATTCTGCTGCAAACTGACTGAAAATCACCATTCTTAATGCAATTTTCAGCTGAAACCTTTTGCGATTTCTGTAATACTTTTGCTTGAGATTTAGGGGACAACTTAAGAATTAAAGCGGAAGCTTAAAAGGAGGGAAAATGACATGGACTGAAAATAAAAATCCATACATAACCAGGTATGAACCCTGATCGTAACCTTGGACCAAAAGACGGTGAAGTATCTGGAGGGTCCCAACACTGCACCAGCCACAGGACCTGCAGCACCTGAGCCCCCTGACTCCACACCACCCATGTCTTCATAATGCTGGCAAAATTTGGGCTCTCTTGACTGACCCAGTCTTTTCTGTAGGATTCTTCTCCACCTCATGGCTACTGGGTGATGGGAAGTCGTTAAATGATGTGTCACAAGACTTTATCTGGATGATGTGGTGAGAGGGTGACTGGTTTTTCTTCTGTCCCTCCCCAGCATGGAAGATGACAGAGAACTGGGCCCAAACCTGAAAGCACATTACATAAATAAAGAGTGTACATAAGCACACATAAATAGAATTATAGAATGGTTTGGATTGGAATGGACCTTAAAGGTCATCTAGTTCTAACCTTCCCACCGTGGGCAGGGACGGCTTCCGTTAGACAAGGTAGCTTAGAATCTCTTCCAGCCTGGCCTTGAACATGTGCTCCAGGGATGGAGCAGCCACAACTTCTGTGACCAACCTGCTCCTGTACCTCACCACCCTCACAGCAAAGAATTTCCTCCTAATGTCCAATCTAAATCCTCCCTCCTTCAGCTTAAAACCATTCCCCTTTGTCCTATCACTGCATGCCCTTGCAAAGAGTCCCCGTAGAAATAAATTATCTTTTCATATAAAAATCTTCTAAAGCCCGTTTTCAGAAGAGTAATAGAGCTGCCAGTCCAACACCTGCAGGGTTGGAAATAATTTACTTAGCCTTGCTGACTTTAAGGCAGGTTCTTCATTTGATGGATGGCCCAATTAAACATCTGTTAATCACGACGTTATCTCATCTCGAGGTGGAATACCCAGTTCTCCTGTCCTATCTCTCTCCCAGATAGCATCGGGTAGCCCCCAGGATAACTGGGTAGCCCAGCAGGGCTGCAAGGAGGGCGCAGAGCCCGCGGCTGGGGGGCTGTGCCTCCCTCCCCCTCCACAACCTCCCCGTAACCTTGGGCTCCTGAACCCTCGTGTATGTTTTAGGCCTTGATAATAAAGCAACATCTGCAAACTTACAAGTGCTTTACTCGAGTTAATTGAGTAAATTGAAGCAAGCTGCGGTGCAGGGGTGATCTATGATCCCAGGTTGCGGGCCGGGAAGGGAGACAACAGATTTACTGCAAAGACAGTGGGCGGCCTTTTGTTCAGGCCCTGGTTCACGGGAAGTTTGAGGTCACCAGGGATTAAAATATCTTCAGAAACAAATGGAATAATTTGGCTGAAATATAAGGCACGCAGTGCCAACTCATGCCAGGAAACTGGGGGTGATTTATGTGCCTTCAGTCCAACACATTTTTCTGATATCTGCCCCATTAGGATGAATTTATAGATTTTTTTTTTTTTT
>VXBX01000555.1:504230-529998 GCA_013400415.1 Scytalopus superciliaris
TTTTTTGAGAATACGTATCATTGTCTCTCCTTTTCTGACATGTTTGTGCTCTGGGGAGCAGTTCCAAGGCTTGCAAAATAAATAAAGGGCACATTACTTTGCATTCACAAGGGCAAGGGCTTGCTCTCTTTGCATCTCAGGTGGGGGAAAAAAGCCAAAAAAAGGAAAAAAGAACAGACCAAAACAAACTCCCAACCTCCCATTTACTACACTTGTTTGGGAATTACTTATTAAAAAAGACATTAAACAGGTAATACTCTTTCTCCTATAATCTGTACAAGTCATTAAGTTTAAGCACAATTCGCCACCTTGAAGCAATTGGATACATTGTAATTTGTTTTATGGTCTCATAGATGCAAGGTATTTGCCGAGCTATAAATACATAAAAGTGGTTTATACGAGCAGCCCGTAGCCCGTGAGAGTTGAGCAGGGGGAACCTCTCCTGGTTCCCTACTCCCATGCCCAGGCTCACGCTCCGTATCTGTTTATTTTTTTTATCCTTTTTTTTTTTTTTTTTTTTAAAGCCTGGCTCATTTTTAGTGGGGTATATCGTCCCTTTTGTAGTTTTCTCGGCCGCTTTATTAAATCCCCAATTCCTTACAAAACTGTACAGTTTTAATAACACAAATCCACGCAGGTCGTAAAGCTGCCGAAATGAGCGCAGCGCCGGCCGCGATCGGCTGCAGTGATATCATCAGCCCTGATTAGCCAGGGCCGGTCACGCGACAAGGTTTTATTACAAGTGTCACTTACATCTTTGACAGTTTTACAAGGCTTAATGGCTTTGTATTAAATACATTGTGTTTCAAGGAAACTGACAGTTCAGGGCATCTTGTAAATACAATGCTATGGCATTTCCTCCGAAGGGATGCGGAGGGAAAATGAAACATCTAGTGTTTCTGTTGTAAGCAGGGACGTTCCACCAGAAACAAAGGTTCGCCCAAGACAAAGCTTAAGTCCAAGTATATAAAAACAAAATAAATCTAAGAAAAAAATATTTTCTTTTGTCTTTTTTTAATATATCTACATATCAAGCTACATATGTCTTGTAACATACTAAAACTTTCTGCAACAAAAGCATTAGCAATAACTGAAACACCTGAGGCACGTTTCCCCACAGAAATTAATGGGAAAAAGCTCTTTGCAAAAGTTTCCTACAAAAGCCTGTTTTATTGTTTGGTTTTCTTACAAAGAGCACTGCCCCAGGGCATTAAAGTATTTCTGAACTTCTTTACCAAGTTGGTGTCTATTTTTAAACTCATGAAGAAACCTTGCCTAAACTGATTATTTCTCACGTTTTAATCAGAAATGAGGATGAAATTCACAACATTACCTCTGTTTCTGCTTGAATTTTGGGGTTCGTTTGGGCTTAAGACAGAGATGATCAGAAGGAAACACCTTATACTTTGACTGGTAGTAAGATCAAAATCAAAAATCTCTGTTTTTTTTGTATAGGCCAGTTATTTCAGAAATTAAAACAAATGCCCTGACCTGAGAACCACCTTGATATGAAACATTGTCACAACAAAATCAAGAGCAGACTGACCATTTAAGACTCGTGCATCAAGTGTAACTTCCCCCCCAAAGAGTATCTACTTACGCATGTAATAATTTTCCAACTGATTAAATTTGTGCAACCTGTTATTTACTATATGAATCAGGTTATCAATCCCAGATGTATTTCATTCACTGCTGTTCCTGTGCCAATTTTCAACAAATGGCACAAGTATCTCTTATCTTTTACACACAGAGGTTTTATTATTTTGATTATATCAGCATAATAAAACTGGTACAGTCTCTTTATAGTACAGCCTTTTCTTTATGTGGTGACCACTATGAATTTACTCACACCAGCAGAAATTCTACCATTACTAGTGGAAGGAATGCTTTTGCTGCTACATCAGAAGACACACTAGAAATTAACTATTTAAGTTAGAAGAATAAACAGTGGCAAACAGTACTCTCAAATGAAATTCTAAAACCCACAGAAAAAAAATTACTTTATCCTGGATGTTAAATGTTAAAAGATTGATGTTGCTTCTTTCTCATTTGATGATAGTAAAACATTAGAACTGTTCTAATGTTTTTTGAGTGTAAATTTCCTTAAAGTCTAAATTCATCAAGAAA
Organism: Scytalopus superciliaris; assembly: GCA_013400415.1. Taxonomy (NCBI): domain Eukaryota; kingdom Metazoa; phylum Chordata; class Aves; order Passeriformes; family Rhinocryptidae; genus Scytalopus; species Scytalopus superciliaris. Next base: position 506,358 of record VXBX01000555.1, read on the forward strand.
AAAATAATTCTATGTGTATTCACTTACCATCTTTGCTGATATCAGGAAGCAGTAAGGGAGTTGGTGTCTGGTTTTACCATAAACCATTTACCATACAGACATTAGTTTCAACTTTAGATAGTTTCTAGAGATGATTCTGGCATATTCCTGTATTTATTACCATGGACTTTTGAACCACCATACATATTACTTAGAAGAGGGTCAGCCGTTGATTCACCCAAATTCTACACACATCACTTCAATGATGTCTGTAGCCCATATGCAGATGATCCACCAAACAGATAGTTCCCAATGCAAAAGTGCTACAGTGTCCATAGAAATTATCCCCAAATGCTGTAAAAATACAAGAGGAAGACAGGTATTTGGGATAAATCATGGTAGAGTACTTCTAGTAAAATAAATCTGTCATCACTTGCCCAGTGGAGCTTGCAGGCTGTTGTACCTGCTGTTCCTTCCTTACAGGCTGTGCTTTCTCCTAGAAGTAACCATAGAAAGGCTGAATGTAATAATTTGTGTTGTTTCTGAAGGCTCTATGCTTGCGTCACTCCATGGGACTCCTCACTCCCATACTCCATAGGACCCACCATCCTACATCCCCTTCCCAAGGTGTCTCCTCCCCAGCTGATGTCTGTCCAACCACAGGACATCTGAGGGTCTCCCACCCTTCCAGACTGCCACTGAACCCTTCGTTGGTGCTCTACAAAAATTATTTTGACCTAATACCATCAATTTTCTCAGTGGAGACATGCCCACTGTACAGTAGGAAAGTTACTGGCATAGGTTCTCGCAACCCAATGACTATGGTAGCTCCATCACTTTTAGGCTGGTGAAAAGGAAGGGAGCAGCCAGACCCAAAACCCTTTTGGGTGGCACATGAGACCTCGAAGAACCATTCACAGGAATGTGTTACTTTTCTGCCCACTCCCATCTCTTCTGCTGACACATTGCTGTTGTGGTGAAGGGACTTCTCTTGTGGTTTGACACCCAGCCAGTCCTTGCTCCTGCCCATGGCTGCACAACCCAGAGCCAGCATCCTTGGGCCCTGCTGCCTGAGCAGCAGGTTGTGTGGATGGGCTGTTCCATATTAAAGCTTGGAAATGAAAGTGAAAGCACATGTGAGACCTGCTGAACAGAACAGCAGAACTGGAGACTTAGCTGTATGCCAGAAGCCACAACCAGATAGAAATCACAGGTTAGTCAGGAAATTACTTGCATTTAATTTGGGGCCATGTCTCCTGGGAGGAGGCTGGCCTTTTCCTGTTGTGCAGCAATGTTGCCCCTGGGTATAATTTGCCTTTTTCATAAGCAAGGGTGCTATCTCCTCCTTCCTCAAAGAGACCTTTCAAAGCCAGCTGAGGGGAATCAAATGTGGCACATTAGCAACAGGACAATGGCAAAGTCATTATAAATTGACTTCCTTACTGTGAGCTGCAGTAATCTGGATGTATTACTAGCATGATTCTGCAATAAAACTCAGGCAGCTAGTTCCTCCACTTGAATTAAAAACACCTTCTCCCTACCAACTTCAGAGAGGTAAGGAGTGCTTCCATCTTCTGGGGATGAGGTGAGGAGCCCAGCAGATAAGTATTCTGCTCCTTATTTATGTGCCCAAGGGAAGGATCCTTTCCAAGCAGGCGTGGATGTGGCCACAGCATGTAGACCACTCTGAAAGTCTCAAAAGAACAAGAAGCAGACTCATCTGTACTTCCTCCCACCTCCACACCTCTGGTGGGTTGCAGTGATGTCAGTACAACTGCCACGTTGCCGAAATTCCTCCCAAAAGAAGCCTCCCTGAGTGATTAGGGAGGTCATCTCTGACAACTGTAGAGGTGGAACAAAAGTTGATGCACTGCTCTGGCTCACAAATTTCCCAAGTGCTGCAGTCAGCAAAGCTGCACATGCCAATGACTCCTCAGCAGAGGCAGGGCTGGAGAGGCCATCTCTAAAACAGCTAGGATGCTGTAAGGTAAAGCATCTGCCAGTTTTTCCCCTTGTATTTTTTTCCTCACACCTTCCACACAAACAATGGCAACTTTTACAAGCATGTGTCTGCCATAAAATGAGGACTCACTAAAAATGTTTCATTCAAAGCAAATAGGTTTTTAGAGGTGCGTTTTCTGCAGGGCAAGGGTTTTTTAGAGTTCTTGGCTCATGTTTCTAAAGAATTCATTTAAAATGTTACCTTGGATCAAATGAACAAATCTTGATATAATTATGAGTTTTACCGTCTTCTTAAATTAAATTTAAAAATTAATGGTTATGTTCAAGTATAATTACTATCCCTAGTCAAGATGTTTTGATACCACATTTGTATTCTCTATACCATTTCTTATGACCAATTATTCAGTGTCAACAACTTCATATTTTGCAGTTTTTTGGTAATTATTGACTCTCAGTATCCCTTGCATGGAGCATTACTTCTTTACATCAGATGTGTATGAGGTACATGTAGAGTTCACTTGCCGGAAAATCCGAATCTCCAAAGTCTGATACTGATACATCTCTCTTCATAAACTGATAAGATTACACATGATCATTCCATTGTCAAAATATGAGCAGGTTAGTCACTTGGGACTCACCAAAATTAGTGACTTGCATCACATTTGTAATGGTTACTTTTCCTTAAGCTTTCCAACAGCACTGATGGTGGGCACCAGTTCTTCACATTTTGCACAACCCGAGCCATCCAGCAGCTCAGCCTCGTGGACACAGCGTGTCCACCCAAAGCACCAGTGTTCCTCTGTTCCCAGGACTTGTCAAAACATCAGTAAATAATAAAGTAAACTAAATAGAAGGAAGAAAACAAACCCACAAGTGCAGGAACTGCAGCCTGGCCTGCCTTGAAGGGGTTAATGAATTCCAGTTTGGTACAAGTTTGGGTAACTACGACTTTCCCATGGGGATAAAAGTTCATATTAAGCTCAGGTCTTGGTTCCTCAGGCCTCACACAACCTCTTTTTCAAGCAAAACTACAGGACACTGGTGGGAGTTTTGCCACAGAGGTGGGGTAAGGAGAGCCCTTGGTTGGTGTGATCCTGTCTCAGGGGTCAGGCAGTTTCTCTGCCAGCTACAGGATCAGGCCTGCCTTGGGCTTCCAGAACTGGGCTCAGGTAACTCGAGCCAGACAAGTTGGGAAGAAAAATGCACCCCTTCTTGTATTTCATAAATTCTGCTTTTCATAACACTTAAGAAAATCTATTTACGATATTAAAACAATGTAGGTCATAAAAATAGTTTAGTGAGCTACCAAAAGATTTTGCTAAGCCCTTGTCTAATTAAAAATATCCCACTAGCTGTGAATCTATGGGGGCAATTTAAAATAATTCTGAAAAGCAGTGTCTCCTGGTGTTATAATGTGGAATTTTTATTTTCTATTTTGTTTTTCCTTTACCATTTCTGTTCTTTTCTGGCTTTGTGTTGTTTAAAGGTTGAATTAACTTTTGACTGTAGGTTTCAGCCTTGGCTTGCTTTTAATACCATATATTGTCACTTCTATGAAAAAGGCCCAAAAAAAAAAAAATTTTTCCAGTGGTTTTTTTTAGTTTTCCCCTTTGTCTACAATGTGTGTAAAGAAAAGTGACCGAAAGGAGAGGTTAAGAATAGTTCCTTTTTTCAAATCTATGTTGATTGAATTAAAATGTTTGAATTTTATTGAACAGGGGAAAAGAGATTTTTAGAAGCCTATCTGTAGCCCCCTATAAAAGCATTTTTTTTAATAAAACTTCTGTTTAAAAAGTATGTTATTAGCAGTATATCCTGTGCTGCATATTAATAAAACAATGGAATTTTGTATTTCTTTTTCTCATAAATTACATAATTCAAACCTTAAAACACCTTTAATGAACACTGACTCGGCATGTGGCACTTAATAAAACTGGGCTAAACTCGTTTTCTGCCTGACAGGCTACCAGTGGAGAATGTGCCCTACAAGTAAATGATTAAGAGGCAGAAATCTTTTCTGGACTACTATTAAACACTTCAAAGATTTTCAAAGTCAGATAAAATGAAAAGCAAATGTGTTTCACTGCCTCTCAAATACCTCAAATGTTTTAGCAGGTGCAAGCAATGAAACCTTCTGTAGTGACAGCACTTTAGGGTCTGCAAAGTGCACCCTACTGAATTATGGGAATGCAGGGCCTACTTCATAAAAATTCATGATTTTAGATGAGGAGAGATGCATGTCCTTAATACCCATCTACATATGTAGCACAGAAGGAGAGTCCCTTTGTGTCTCCCCGTGTCACAGGCGTGTCTTAACCCTTGCTGGAACTGCTGGACTGTTTAATGTTGAGTTTCATAGCCTTTAACCCTTGCCAGCTTTGCCTTCATTTTAACCTCTCTGTGGAAGAGCAGGCAGACAGTCCATCCTCTGTGTTGTTTGTGCTCCTGCAGATATTTCAGCCTGGGAGAGGAAAGTCCAGCCAGCTGGCAAGAGCTGCCCCTGGGAACCTGGCTGACCTGGCTGCACGACCTTACAACAAAGCACAGCTACTCCTGTGTGTCTCCAGGCACGTTGTTCACCCTCCCTGTGCCTCAGTTTCCCCATGCCCCATGTGAGCAATGCTATTTCTCACCTCACAGCGTGTTACATGTACTTAATGCCCCAAAGCCTGCAGGTATTAAGGAAACAGGGCTGAGAGTCTGGCTGGATTTTTAAATGGCACTTGCAGTCTAAGACAACTGGGGAAATTTCTTTAGTATTAATTTCTCTGGCATATAGAGGAAAGTCTACATGTATTAAATAGTTGTTGCTGCTTTGAACTTTCTCTTCTAGAAAACTGTAAATGAAAGTGGGTCTTATAAAAGCAAAGATAGGTACCATCTGGGCAGGTGCTGGTAACTGCTCTCAGGCTCTGCCAGTTTACCAGACCATATACCTCAATCTCAGGCTGTAATACTTGAATTTGGATTCAGAAAGATTTTATCAGATGGTAGCATGGGTTTTGAGAGCAGGACCAAGAGGCTCTTTGTTGTGCAAGTTTGTTACATTTCCTCTGATTGTGCTTGACTTTAACATTTAACCAACAAATATTTTGTTGAGGATTAATAAATGACTAGCACAAACTAAACATGCTATGGACCAGAATGTTATGGGCTCCACTTAGCTGAGAAAAAGCAGGGGGAAAAAAAAAGCTGGCAAGACAGCTTTAAAATCTAGTAGGACAGTTTTAAGCAAACTTGTTGAATTCTTCCATGATTCTGTATTTATTAGAAGGTGTCATGCATCAATTATTTATATATTCTCTTTAAGAACAATGTAAATAAGTTTTATTTACTCGCACCCTAAATGGGACTGTGTAGCTGGACAAATCCATCCCATTTTCCTGAGCTGCTGAGAGGATATTTCCCTGCCTGCATCTCCAGCCCCCTGTGCCACGCCTGGCTGCAGAGCGTCTGTCCTGCCCTGAACAGACTCTGTGGAGGGGGCTGCACACCTTGCTGCTCATGTCCCAGGGGCTTAGCAAAGAAAGGCCTGAGTATATTCACTGACCCCATAATAAATTCAAACCCTGAGCTATTGCAAACAAAATACTGCAGAGAAAAAAAGGACCTGCAGTAAGTGCCAATACAAGAGGGGAAGATCACAGATTTAACAAAATCTCATTATCCCGCTACTTGGCATCCTTGGAATCTATTTACCTTTGTGTCAAAGTGTTAAGTGAAGTGTCCAGCATTACCTCCCTGATGAATAATAACACACATGATTAACTTTAAAACCCCAGTAACATACCTACATGCAAAGAACTACACTTACTGCAGTGTTGTGGTGGAAATTTTTACATCACCAACATTCAGGGCTTTGTTTCCCACAGCAGCTGCATATTCACTCTTTCACACCAATATCTGACTTCCTATGGGTAGATGGAGTGATAGTAATTCTTCTGCCTGGGTGTCTGTGAGTGCATATATGGGAGGATGTGTAGTAAAATCCTGTTGTGAGCACAAATGTATTTAGTTGTGCAATAATACAATCACACGAATGGTCCCATATTAAAATAAATTCACAGAGCCTGACATTATGGAAGCTGAGAACAAATGTTTTGCCATGTAATCCATAAAGAAAATTCATATAATATATAAAATAATCCAGATCAACTGAAAATATTTATGGGCCAGCCATGCAGCTGGTGTAAATCAGCATAGCTCCACTGAAGTTGGTGGAGCAGCACCAGTTTCAGGCGTATGAAGATTTGACACCCAAGTAATTTGGATTTTCAGCAAGAAAACCCAGAGCTACTTCTCCTGTGGATTTGATGATTGAACCTCTGTTTAAAAGATTTTGTTTTGAAATTCTGACTCAAGAAAATCATACATTACAGTTTGGGTATTTGACCAGCTTTTGCTGGCTGTGGAAACATTTAATTCATCACAGTTGGCACCAAGTATTATCTGAGATAGCGTAATGGAAAGTTTTAGGGACTGATGAGGTTTTTAAAATTTTACATGTGTATTTACCCTTTCCAATTTTTAATATAGGAACAGGATTGTAGGGCATTGGACTCTGACCCATATTCCGTTACATTCAGGAACAGCCTTTTCATGGGTGTCCAAGAGCCCTGGGTCGTTCTGTTGGTCAGCCAGACATATACGTGTATCTCATGTATTGCCTATATTTATTTTGTGAGATGGGGAAAATTAACATGCCTACCATTTACTGAGATGTTTGCACATGAACATTACATCACACATTTAAATAAATACAGATGCATTTATTTCAGCATGTGGCTATCCAGACATCTATGCTTGCCTGGCATACATCTGGATAACTGAAGCATACGATTTCCACTTGTTTATAACTCCTTTCTTTCTGAACCAATTTTTTTTCCAACTTATCCAAGCCCACATTTCTCACTGGAGATTACATGCCAAGTTTGAACTGTTTTCAGTTACCCTAGCACAAGTTTTAACATCTGAAACAATTCTTTAAGCACGCTCTAAACCAACCATATGGATTTTTACCAAACTTTCCAAAAGTATCAGCCTAAAGGAGTAATTTTTCTTTTTTTTTTTTTTTCTGGAAACTCATAAAGGGGCTTAGAAAGGAAGTACCTCTTTAACTAGCAAGGAACACTCAACTACCAAAGAATTACTTTCAAGAAGGTCTGAAAGTCTGTTTCTGGGCAAGCACATGTCCTGCTCTGTCTTCTTATGTTGGGTTGGGTAAATTCTGAGTTCAGTCCTTACACATGTTAATATCCCTAAGATTGTTATTTAAAGCTTATGTTGAAACTATAAGTTGGAATTTGTTCTCAGCTTTTATCACACTCTCAAAAAGGATTATCCACCTGAGAGACCCTACCAGTAAGTTCTGTGCTGTGTCCACTTGTGGTCCTGAAGGAGCAAGGTTAGGACATGTGGGCTTCCAGTCTGGTTGAAATCTGGAACAAAAGATCAGATCTCCGATAGCAGGAAACTCAGGATCTAGCTCTAAATTCCCTCCTTGGTGGTATGGGCTGGTACATCTTGCAGCATGGCAGGCAAAAAGCAGTTTGTGTTCAGGCTCATCCAACAGGGAAAGTGCAAGCAAAGCAGCCTGAGCAAGGCGAGTCTCTTAACCTAAGCCCGTCTGCCAGATCCTGACAGAAGCAATGTAGATAATTTCCATATGGTATGTTCTTATTCTAATAGGCTTCAAGTGTCAAATTTTTGCAGCTCTCTTTTCTTTTAAGATATGAGACTCCTTTTTATCAAGTAGCAGAAATTAGGTTATCTTTCTGTGACAGCAGCAGATACTGCAAAGTCATTTGGAAGCACTAGTAAAGAACACTTCACAACCACAGACAGGGCTGCACTGCTCCTCCCATCCAAACAGGCCCACACCCCAAAAATCGCTGGGGTCTGGGCTACCGAGCAAGAGGAAGGATGACACACAGTCCCTCCTTGTTGAAGCGTACTCTAAACTGGTGATGTCTAAGCAAGGTAACAGTACCTCAGGGCTCTGCTCTCTGTGTAGCTTTTGCAGGCTTTCCTTTTGTGAGCTTTTAGTTGTCAGTGTTCCCATGAGAAACTACACAGACAGCAAATGTAATGGCAAGCGTAAGCAGTATTTTAAGGACATAGGTGATGGTGAAACACTATCCTGGTTTTCCTCCCCATTTAGTCATGCCTTTCATTCCACCCTTGCTTGCAGGTGACATGAATTTGATTACCCCAGCTACTCAACCACCCAGTGGAAAACAGCAGCTCCCATCCAGAAGCAAATCAGCATGAAATCAGACAGTTGGCAGTGGTTTCTCAAAAGCTCCCTTTAATGTAGTTACACTGTGGACTGGGTTACCTATTCAAACCAGGCTGAGCTGACACAGCTGACCCAACTGAGCACTGCTGTGTTTGCGTTCAACCCATCCCGTCCTTTAATGTCTCCAGATTACAGTTGTGGTGGGAGGGAAACCTGAGGTGTTTAACAAATGCTATTATTTTATAAGCTTCTGTTAAAGAGTTAGACAAATATTCTGTAATCCTTCAGGCTCATCTTAGGTCAACCACGTAGTTAATGAACAATGATAACAAATTAGTAAGTTGAAATTGAAGCTTTGGGGAAAATGCCCCATCTCTTCATCACACGCTTGTGTGCACATATGCAGAGTCTGTTAAGCATTTACATTTTAGTTGAAATGTTCTTGCCACAATCAAGAAAAATAAATTTTCTGCTTCCAATAAGAGGATTGAAACCAAAGGACATTTAATCGTTTATGATCAACAATAATATTTAAATGCTAGAATATATTAAATCTACTTATAGCAACCCCTCATTACACAAGCTGTGTTTTCTTCACTAATGAACTGCATGTTTAAAAATACAGTGTTAAAAAAATGTTTGTAAAAATCTGCTTCACTTTTCAAATGTTTCACAGTATAAACTGCAGGCGTTTCACATTTTTTACAATTCAAGCTTTAAAATTATGCAAATATATCTTAGCTGAAACAGAATTCCTGCTTTTGGAATTATAATACAATAGCAGAGTGGTGACTGTTTTTCTACAACCATTGTCTTTCTCACCAAAGGCTAAAATTTATGGCAAAGTATGCAAGTACAATACTAGGGAGACACCAAATAGTCTATGTCTTATTGCACTGATTAAACAGGATACCTAAAAAATGTAAATGACTGGATTTCCATGCTACTATTGTAATGATTAGTTCTTGTTTTATACCGTGCTCAAAAGAATGACAGGCACCACACAGAAGAAGAAATAGAACCCTCTGTCATGAATATCTTACAGAGGACCCAGTCCTACAGATACAGGTAGAAATTGTGCAGCTTTCTTCAGGTGAGTCCCTTCAAGCATTGCCTTCCCCCCAAAAAAATGGCATGTAGATCCTGATAGCAGGAACAAGAAAGAAAGCTGTGAGGTCATCATTTAAGAAGGGGTTTTTTACTTTCCTTTTAAATATTTCCTTCTTAATTTCTGCCTATTGACTTGGTATCTTTTTATGCAGATAGGGTCAGTTTTTTTCCTGGAATTGTGTAGGACTTTAGACACCAAAACTGTTGCCATCTTCCTGTCATCTTTCCATTGTCCAGAGACAAAGCCCTATGCAGCCCTGGAGAAATTTAAGGGAAATATTTCTCAGTGAGGTCCTGATGCACTAAGGTGCTTATCATCAGATAGGAAGGGGACCTCTGGCAGAACCTATTCTGTTTTTAAGTGGTCTGCGAGGGATGCACTTTGCCTGAAATTCATTCCAGCCCAAGATTGTGAACATAGCGGACAATAGATGGATTGGTGTAAAACTATCCCAGATAACTGCTCATACATCTTTCCTCTGTCAGTGAAATTTGCCATGATGTGTTCAAAGCCAAGAGGCATTATTTGTGCTGTCCTGGATCTGTTAAGGAATGGCAGGGGGAGGACAGAGATACTTAGGGATTTAAAAGCAGAGAGAACTCTATGAAAGAGATAAAAGGAGTCAAATGCACAAACCCTATTTGAAGTCCTTAAAGCATAAGAAAAGAAAGTATTAGACTTACCACATAGGGAGAGCTGGAATTTGTGTAGCTCTGGCCCCTGTGAACTGTAGCTGCTATTTTAGGGGTGGTCTGAATGTTTGAAAAGCTAGCCTGAATTGGCAAAACTTTTCCCTAGTACTTATCATGTGCTTTTTTGGTTTTTTTTTCCTTTTTCTATAGAAGTTGACTCTTATTATTGTTGTTGTTTGTATGAACTGCATCCTAGCTGATGTATCTGTTGTCATGTTAGAGAGGGGAGAGAACTCTGGAAGATGAGAAATAGAAAGGAGTGAAATCCATTTTATACTGTAGATATCTGCATCTAGAAGTGTCTCCCCCATCAAGTCAACACACTAGGTCTGGAACAACACTGTTTGACTAATAATTTTCCCTACAAGTGCTCTCTACCTCCTCTTTCATGATGTGGTTCAATAGTCAAAGCTTCCTTCTACTACCTTTTCCCCCGCTTTCTTGCTAGACAAAACTAAGCCCAAAACAGATGAAGTCAGTTTGGAAAAGCAATGGCTTCTGGTGAGTTTGGACTTTGGTATCAAAGTAGTTTTCCTTTATGAAGTGTATGTACCACATACAAGATCTTTTTTGATTTAATATCCACACTAAGGTCTATACAACATTATTGTTCATTTCAGGATGGCAGCAGTGTAGATCAGGGGAGAGCTCAAAGATACTGTTTGCTGAGCTGCCTTCCAGAGCCCTAGCCCTATGATTGCATAATAAGGCAAATTCAAATTGCTCTGTTCCCTGGACATTACAACATTTTCACAGATTCACAGAATATTCTGATTTGGAAGGGACCCACAAGGATCACTGAGTTTAACTCTTAAGTGAATGGCCCATACAGGGATCAAACCCCCAGCACTGGAGTTATTAGCACCATGCTCTAACCAACTGAGCTGAAAGAACAACATTTTGCTGGGTATCTGATGGTAAGGTGCTGACCAAGTAGATTCTGAGTGTTTCCTATCTCCTGTGGGATACAAATGTGTCAAGGAAAGACCTTTTATTTACAGTTTGTCAATTGTACTCTGTGTGTACCAGACCACAGTGTTGGGAAATGTGTAAAGATGAAACCAAGAGATAATAGAGGGTTGCTCAGACCTTTCAGACATGCTGTGTATTCCCAGATCTCCCACCCAGTTTCCCAGTTCTTTGCCAGAAATTTATTAAGAGGCTGATACGAATGAGAGTGTCTCTAATTGTCAGAAGGGTGACAGTGTGACCACCTTGTGAGAGTAAAATCAATGTCCTTTATGCCTTTCAGGATTGCATAGAAAAGGAGCCAAATTCACAAATTTCAATTCATATATAGAACAACAGCAAGTTCCTAAGAAAATTCAGACTGATGGCTTGCTCAGCATTTTCTTCCACCTTCCTATTTTAAAACTATACTATACTATATGTATATGTTTGTATAAAGTTGAGAATAATGACATTTCTTTACCCCTCTATTGACCATGTAAGGTTGAGTGTTTGGCTCCCAGAATTATTGGCTCAATGCAGCACACAAGTTTTTCCTCAGGACTGTGAGTTTAGTGCTTTCTTTGCCTTGTCAGAAGCTCTTCTCTGCAGAGTTATCTTCAAGAAAAATAGCAGGCGCTTTGCTTCCACTGATGGGTGTGGTGAATCTCTTGGGTGTAATATCTGTGACTCACTGGTATTTTAATATCATCTAAAGAATGCAGTTATCCTTTGTGCTCATAGTTACTATTACTATTTCCACTATGCCACAAGGAAACACTGACAGTATAAAGCCATATTGCTTCAATGTTAGAGATGCGCCTAAGTTAATTCTTAACAGTGGCAAAATTAAAAGCAAAATTTTTTTTGTACTTTTTCAGGGCTCAAAAGGAGCTCTGGGAATATAATGTCATTCCTCAGTCAGTATAAACACCTTAAGCAAAAGTCTGTGTATGCTGTGGTGGGCCCTATAAAGGAAGTGGAGCAACACTATTAGCTGCACTTTTCCTGATGTACCATGTTTGCCCTCTCCTGAATCTCAGGCAACACATTTATATACATATTGGTATATTCATAACTGCACAGCAGTATTTAAAAGCAAATGTGCATAGAAAACCAGACACATCAGGTGGTACGATAAGTCTGCTATTGGAAAGAATTTTTGGTACAGTGAAGGCAGTTTGTCAGATTTGGGAGATTTTGCAAAATCTTTTTCTAACATTTTTTCCCACCAACAATTATGTTCACTGTACAAGCTATCTAAGCAATAGTCTGTAAAATAATTGTGAAAGTTGTTTTGATAGCAATCAAGTTGGCTGAATATTTCTCTAAAGCACAGATGTCTCAGTAATTCAAGTACAGGCAATACAAGAAGAGCCAAGGGAAAGCTTTAGCTGCTTTCTTATAGCACATAACTGAATGGACAGAGAGATGTACTTCTGTGCATGCTCATTGCATTTCTTTGCTGGTATCTAGTCATATTACATCTAGCATTTGTAGAAATTATTTTTAATGAGTAATCCAAGATCAAGTAGTTTTTGAAAGAAGGAATTCCACTTGATTTCCAGGAGTGTGAGGCTCACAGGAAAGTCCTGTCTCTGAAACTCACTATTTCATTGAGTGGCCCCACTGGAATCCCATGCCTTCTCACCCAGGTGGAATTTATCAAGAACCATGGCTGTGGTCACAGATATAATAGAACAGGCTTCCTTACAGGCATCATGTTCAAGTTCCAGCTCTCTTTCCTGCATTTGCCAGAGACTGTATCGTCTGCAAATCAATGCACAGGGACAAGAAGTGAATAAACACCATATCCAAGCAAATCTGCCACATAAGTCTTTTGAAATTCAATCTCATAGTGTTTTTCTGATGTGAGTGCTACTCAACAGGTGTCACAAATCAGGCTTGAATCTTTGCCCTTTTAGTTTCTATGAGCAGGATCAATAAAAGGCTCTGCAAAACACTAGATTATAGGCTGAGGAGGCTGGATGCCGAAGCCAAATTAACAACCTGCCATGGTGCAGAAAGCTGCAGATTTGCTCTGATGAATGGAGCTCATAGTAATTATTTTTTTTTTTCGGAGTGCGAATTGAAACATTATTGTACAACTATTAGTTTCCAGGAAAAAAATGTAATTGCTTCTAGATGCTGCTCGCTGTTTTCAAGAGCTCTTTAACCTTTAACTTTTTCAGTACAAAGGAAGCCTTGCTGTGCAGTGAATCTAACAAGACCATCATTTATAGTTGGCAGAGTTCATTAGTCAGTCGTAACAGTTTAATTATTAGCATTTTAATGCATGAGTGTTTAACTAGACAGAACAACAGTCTTTTAGGTACAGCTTGAGACTTCTTAAAAGAAAACTAACTAATTGGTGCTGTTGTTTATACTGTGGTTCAAATTAGACAACTAAAATTCAAGAAATTTAGAGTCAGATTTTGTCACTAATTAAATTCACATTATATTTGATGGCCTTTTCACTACATTTCAGCTTTAATGAAAATATTTCTCTTTATAGGAATAAAAATTCTTTAATCTTTTGTGTCTTAAGAAAAATGGTTGTGGTGGACTGGGAAAAGCTGATTTCTTCAGTTCAGTCCCTGCCTCAGAACATTTTTTTTTTTGCTCTAAGTTGATTTCTCTTCAAGCTATCTCTGCTTCAGAACCAGTAACAAAACTACAGTGTCATCCATGAGACAGGTTACTAGTTACCTGAGGTAAATGAATAATTTGAAAATTAAAAAGCTGCCTATATTTGAAACCCCCAATATTTTACAAAGAATACTTTTTAAAAATTTGATTAAAATCCCTTCATCTGTCCATTTTTTTTTTTTTTTTTTTTTTTTTTGGAAAAGGTTTGACGAAAATTTTCCTCTCTACAATTTAAAATAGTTCTTTAGCATGTTTTTTATTTTCTAGATTGTACTTTATTTAATCCTTGCAGGAGTCCATTTTTCCCCCTTTTTTTAATGGATTGCTGGAAATAACATCTGTGTGGGAGCTAGAGGACTGAAGAGGGATCTTTGGGAACAGGTTGGATTGCTTGGGAGATCAAAAGAAGTGTCTTAAAAAAATGTGGATGCTTATCAGAACAGTGTTTCCGGACCCTCAAAGAATCTAATTTCTAAACTGTGGACCAAAAGAAAATACATGAACGTGGGTTATCTTTGTTATCTTGGCATGGCAGGTTAATGGTGCTGGCAGAGTATGTACTAAGAAATCCTGTGGTGTTGTACGGTCCCATGGGAATGATGCCACTGAGCAGTGGCACAGCCCTTCTGTGGTTTTAACGGTGGCCATATGTCGAGGGATAACTCCTATTAGTCCTTTTCAATCCCTGTTGCACTGTGACCAACGAATAAAGCATGACACCAGTCCCTCCTTTCATTCACCTTTGTTCTGCCTTCCCTCTGATCCTTCCTTACTCTCTTCCCATCCTTCCCTCTCCCCTCTGGAGCATCATGTCCTTCACGGATTAAGCAAGGCATGGATTAGTAAGGTAGAGGAGCATTGGTGAGAGGGAAGTGTGCAGATACATCAGCTGATTATTGTTTGAAATCCTGGAGTACCAAACTGGCTTAGATTAGCGATCCCACACTTGCACATGCCATGGTTTGACCCCTGATGATTCTGCATGGACAGCATGCCTTACCCTCAGGGCAGTGACTGGCTTCTGCAAATTACAGGGCATCCTGAGAACTGGCAAATTGGGGGATTTCAGGAGCTGATCCCTCAGTTACTTGCTTCTCCATAATGTGACAGGTGATGGTGCATGCCTAAGAAAGTTTTACAAAGTCTCAACATAACTGTGGGGCAATGCTAGGGGCAAATAATTTTTTTTGTTCGGGTTGCTTTTTTCTTTTAAGATTTCCTGATAAACTGACTCTCTCTGCAGCATGCCTGGTTTTTTTTGGATGATGAAATGTGTTGCAATAAGACAAGTATAATTTAAAAACTGTCCCTTCTTACGATTTATTGCAGACAGAAGTGTTACATCATACTTACAACATTAAATTAGAAGCTCCAGGTTTTATGGAAGGAAGAAATACCTATTCAGTTTGAGCATATAATGACACCTATCCAGTTTCACAGACATGTTATTAGAACTCCTTAATTTTAGCAGAGTATTTGTAATCAGAAATAAACATTTGCTGTGGAAATGGCTTTTCCTCAACATTTCCAGACACATTGTGTCTTTAGTCAGACAAAGAGCTTTTATTTTCAAGAAATGGTATTTCAGAGCTGGAAATGCCAGCTCCCTGGTGCAGAGATGTAGTTTCTGGAAGTCTCTTCCAGATGTGAAGCTTTAAGGAATTAAGTTATATTGGGAAAATGGATTATCCCTCGTGGAGGGCATTTTATCACCTCGTTAGGTCTAGGAAGCCCAGGTGATAGAGAAGGGTGGGAGAAAAAGATGCTTGTACAAAATGCTTCAAATCACAAAACAGGAAAAGACTGTCAGATAATATACCACTGTAAAGTCTGTCTCTATGTTACTGTATTATTAATATGTTATCATTTAATCAAATGATTGTATAAAGAAGAACAAAAAGACTGAGCAAGTCTGGATTGTCCCTATAACATGCTAAGAGAATCACTAACCAAATGACAATGTTCTGATGGCAGGTTGACTCCATATAACCAGCCAGCTTCCTGACAAAGGAATGCCACCTGATCTCTTGCATATGCATTTTTACACTATTTCTGCAGTTGTTTCTCTTGATTTCTTCTTCCACTGTCCATCTGATTATGCTTTGCTTCTGTGTGTGTGATAGACAGAGAGAGAGAGAGACAGAGAGAGAGAAAGGAGAGTGTGTTTTGTACATATCATCAGATTTGAGCTTGCCCTCTGAGGATATCAGTGCCCTAATTAGCACAGCAGTATTATGCAAAAGGTAGAAGCATTTCTGGTTCCCTTTAGTCACAGAGGCCTTGCTTATCCTACACACTCTTGTCTCAGAACAAGGGAAGTTTGTTCCTGGTGTAGCTGGTTGGTGTCCCCTCCCTGTGAACGGGACACTCATTCCTCTTGGGAATTCCTCTTGAGCTTTAAATAAAGTGGCAGCCTGGTTTTCTGTAACCCTATTTACATCTGTGTCATTGTTTGTTTGCTGCTGGAGTCAAGACTACAGGCAACACAGAAAAAAACAGACCCTGATGCACAAAGACACGTAAAATACCCTGCTTGGCTGTAGTTTTCACCTGTATGCAAGGGAGAGCTGAGGGTGTCAGTGTTGGAGCTCCAGATGTTAAAACACGGTTAAAAGCTTGTTGGGATTGTAAAGGAAAGCAGTCAGAAATCACAAAATGTCAAAGTTAAGGCTCATTTATAAATACACCCTTCTTTAAAATATGAATACTGATGTAGGCAGCTTTTAATTACATAGCCACGTTCTGTTTTTCCTAGGTGTACGTGTGAGGGAGAGTAACTGTGTGTGCACATACATAGAGCTGTGCAGTCTGGGAGAGCATATATTAAACCCCTCTTTCTTACCCATAAATAGAGATGATTCCAAACCAAAACCCTAGCTTCAAGCTAGATACGGACCTTAGGGAATTCAAAATCAGAATCTGGATTTGGATCTGAATTTAGCAGCTTAGGCCCATCTGCAATAAATACATACAGGATGAAATGTAGATAACTGAGATATAAGGCTATATAGACTTCAAAGTGCCTCTGATAAAATCATGATAACCACAAGAAAGAAGTGGTGTGTGATCTCAGATGAGATATCCCCAAGATGTCTATACAGCTTAATTTTCCCACATTGTGTCCTTTTATCTTCAATGGATAAAAGGTGAATTATTATTATTATAGGCAGAGGAGTAGTAACGCCTGTTATTCAAGTTGTCTAACACTTTCCATTGTTCCCCCCTCCAGTCACTTGCTTATAACTTTTGCAGAGTTTAACCTTTTGAGCTGAAGTTTCCCATAGTTGGTGTTTGCCTCAGGTAGAATTTGATAGAGAATAGGTATCCTGCTTTCCAGACTGTAGCAATAGTGCTGTCAATAAATCATGTCAACATTTACTTCTGCATTTGTAAACTGTCATTTTAAAATAGCTGGAGAGAGGACAAGGGACAAAGCAAATAGACAATTTAAAAAGCCTTCGCCATCATACTCAACTTATTGAAAGAGTGATCATGTTAAACCTCAAGTGACAGAAAGTCAGACAGCAGGTGGGTGGGAGATGAAGGAGGGAATGGCATTTCTCACATGATGGCAACCTGTGCTTTGCCTCCCATAAGAACAGCCCCTGCCTCAACAGGGTAATCCACCTGCTTTAATATCTGTAGGATTCAGTTTTCACATAGTAATACAAAAAAACAAGAGGTCTGAGAAATCTGCACAGCCTGAGAGCTGTCCCACATTCCCCACCCAATCAGCAGATAGGAGCTGTGCTCAGCCAACCTGCCATGCTAGCTGATAATTATTGTTGTATTAATTGGTGCTGTCCAGACTAGACAGAATGTAAAAGATCCCACTGTGTCCAATAATTAATGTTTTTCCCTCACTGCAATGTCATTAATAAGGGGTTCCTCCAAGAAACAAGTAATTGGATGGTTCAGCTTCATTAGGGCATTTTTAGATAAGGTTTGGTCTAGAGACATATAGGAAAGCTTATTATGTTTATTTAGACTGTATTATCTGTTGCTAATGTGTTATAGTGATTTTGTATCTTCCACATTCTCAGGGATTGTAGTGATAAAAGGAATGCACAAATTATGATTTAAATTAGCAGAAATACTGCCTTTAATTTAGTTTCATTGAAACGATGAACAAAATGCCATCTCAAAATAAGTATCACCAGTATCCTATAAATCTCTGCTTTTCTAAGAGACATGCAAAGCTATTGTCACAGTAAGACAAAAGTCAGATTTTACTAATTAGAGATGAGTGTAGTGGAGCACTCTTGTTTTGGCAATTATCTGAGCAGCTTTGGAAACTGGAATGTGCAAATCTGGTTTTGGAAATGACTTTGAAAAGAAGACTAAGGGGCTTTTTCAGGGCTATCATTTACGTGGTCATGTATGACTTTATTATTCCGCAAAGATGCCTTAGGAATCTGACTCACATGAAAACTTGATATGCAAGTGAGCTATAGACCAGGATGTGGCGGATTTACACAGGAAACATATATGGCTAGTCAAAACAGCTCTGTTTTACCACAAAGGAGCTTTGCACATGCTTTGCAAGGATTTTATGTGGGAGCTTATTCTTGAGCATAGCACAGAGCCAGTTTTTCACAACCCAAAGTTACTCTAGTTAAATTTTTTAGAGCAACTTAGCCAAACTGGTCCCATTCACAGCTGCATCCTTCTTAATCTCATCACAAGACACAGATCTCCCACTAGGAAATGATAATCCACAGTTTAGTGTCTGTATTATACTTAGTGCAAACACAAGAGACCACATTCATCCCAAAGTAATTCTCTAAATATGAGAGATCTTGTTACAACAGGGATGCACTTGGCCCAGAGGGTGTCAGATAGTGAAACGGACTCATCACACCATGCTAAATAAAAGCAAAGCGAAACATCATCAGGGAAAGTGCTCAGAGACCTAGATGATTTCAGTTGATGCTTATTAAGTTATTGTGTGGGTCAGCATTTTCAGGGAGTTGTGCAGGGGATGCTGAGCCAGAATCTGATCTCAAACATTTACAAATCTAGGGTCATTCCATTAACTTCTTACTGTGGCAAACGAAAAAAGAATTTGCTTCCTCCCTCCCTGCCAGATACGTCTTTGCCAAGAATCCTGAATATTGACAGCTCTGTGCAAACTCTTGCCATCAGTACTATTTTAAAAACAGGAATTCTTATAAACAATATGTAGGATTTGTCCAGACAAATTTCTAAACCTGTCACAGTAAGTTCATCTCACGTAGAAGTAAATACAGCTCCAGGAAAGTCACCACGTCATAATTTTCTATCGTAATAGGATGTGATTTTAGCTATCATATTTCATTAGCATAATTATCTTAAAAAGGCACAGAATTCTGTTTCCCATCCGTGGCCTGCCCCAATGTCTCTGGACCCCTGTCTGCTGTAGGATAGGATAGAGGAAATCACATGTAATTCTGCTGAATTCGGGGGTGTTACACCAGCCAAATCACAGCACAATAATGTCCTTGGTGTCCCAGGTTCCTCAGTAAGATTCACAAAAGTAAATTCCATTAGCATGTGTAGAAATGTGTCTTTCTCATAATGATATGACTATAAACTTTTGTACTTGAGAACGGTAGCAGAGAGACCCCTCGAAAGCCAGATATTGATAGCTTGCTTTATGTTTAAAGATGTCAACAGAATACAATGGTTCTCAGCATCCCTATTAGTTATCTTTAGTAAGAGAGAAGAAGATTTAAAGTAAGGGAATGAGGTTTGCAATGTAACAAGATAAAGTCATCTTCTGCAGTCTAGAGGATTTCTTTAATCTTATTTTTAGAGAAGAGCTGAGGAGCTTTTGCAAAACCGGCTTGTTTGGATTCAGTTCCTATTTTATCTCATCCATGAAAGTTTAGAGTTGAAGCAGGAAATAGATAAAAGTTTTGAGCAAACTGAGGTGGTTTTACATTGCTCTCATCAACCTTCTTAATCTGGGTTTGCTTTTGTAAAACCAGTTTTAATCCAGATCTCTCCTTACCCAGACTACCAGAACACGAGGGATGGTTACAGAACTTTGAAATTAAGAGACATTTTTTAAAAAGTCATATTGTCTTCCAGTTTGCATCTAGAAAATTGTTGGTTTGGCGTTTTTTTCCATTGACAGTATAAGGGATTTATAGTCATAAGTAAAAATATTTCATTTAGATTCTTTCATGAGGAAATTTCTCCCAAAATTAATTTTGCCCAAGGGAAATATCAGCATTAGATAAGGCCCACTTTTACTTTACAGAATTTTTTAAAATATTTTAACCAATATGGATACTGTGAATCCCAACAAGAAAGGTAGTTTTCAAGATTCAGAAGCTAGTTTGTATTTTACTTCTCAGGCTCATGATCTTAATAAACAGAGAAGCTTCTCTGTATCCAGAGTGAGTTTATGTATCAATATGAATATATGGGAGCAGTGGGGATAAGAAGTAAAATACCTTCTTTTTAGCCATAGAATACAATCAGTACTCTGTTTTTCCCTCTTCCAACATGATATAAAAGATTTATCACTGAAGACTTCTGCTAGGTACATCTTCTTGCATGATGGAATCAATTATCTGCTCTAAAATATGCAACAGTCCAGTCAACAGGGGGAAAAAAGATCATTTCAGCTGAAGTTTTTCTAAATTGACAATTTCTGCTTACTGTTGGATTGGTTATTTGTGATTCCAAGCTCCCAGAGCTGTCAAAGAACGACCAGATTTCTGCATTTCTCAGTAGCTAAATGAAACATGAAAGTTGATACGTTTTGCTGCAGTCATTCACCATGGCCTTTGATCAAGAAAAACATTTCCCCTGTGTGTCCCCTCCTTCTCTTCAGGGAGAAACAGGTAAATCAACACTCATCTTTCTGGATTGCTTTGCATTATCTGATTCATTCAATACTGCCAAATATTTTTGTCGTGTCTCCAAAAAGCTTCTGGGGAGAAACGTTACAGCCCTGAAGTACCTCAGGCCTTTTCCGAGAGCCTGAGCATTCTTAGCATTTGTTCCTACATCTCTAAAGTTCCTGCAGGCAAAGATTTACAAGCTCTGTCCTTTGCCTGATGTTGTTCAACAAGGAAGCTGCTGGAAGAACAAGAAAGACAGAGTGGTTTAAAATGCCAGGAGTTAGAAGGTTATACCTACTTGTACATCTCCTGGCTATCAGGTGCAGCATCTTACGGATTTGTCAATGCTCAGCTGCAACAAACATGTGGATTCACATCAACTGGAACACAGTGGCTGACAGTCAGAAGAGGGTGTGTTTGGGAAGGCTTGGTGCCCTTATGGTCAAGAGGTTCTGAGCTGAAAAGTCAGTTTTGACATACTTTCAATGTACTTGCATAGACACACACTTGGCTTGTAGAGTGATGACCAAAATCTGCACCAGCCCCAAAGGGTGTGATTGACTTGGATCTTGCTGTGGTGATTCAGAAGCTGATGATCTCCAGCCAATTTTGGTATAATTTGTGAAGAGCAATAAAACCACAAATGCTGGTAAAAACTATAATTCCACAGTCTGTTTGCTTAACAGTAAAAGTCAGTTCTCCACACTAGAAGCACTCAGTAGTCCAGTTTAGGGCTGTGCCTTTTCTATTCAAACCTATGTGCCTTTAATTCTTCATGAGCCCTTTACCTTCTATACCAATGGACTCATCCAAATGCACCAATCAAGCAAAACTTTGAAATCCCAAAACTAATGAAAATATTTTTCACCCAGATATATTTTCTTATTATTATCCCTCTCCTTATATACTTGGTAAGCTCTCTAGCACTACCCACAGGGTCTGGGTACTTGCACCAGCACAATTCTACAGCATCCCTCATTAAGTGCTCTAAACCCAGAAAGCCTGTGTAAACAGGTTCTTTTTTTATCTCTGCTGTGTTGAGCTCCTGTATTACCACAAGAAAAATGCATTTTGATTACCAATGGAATACATGATTGTCCAGCATTTTCTATTGTTTGTTGCAGCTTAAACTGACAACCCTTCTATGGCTATCACACAACCAGACTGACTGCTTTGAAATTTGTTTGAAAACAAATCCTCTGTGCCTTGGGCAATCTGGACACTGACACCAATGGTTAAGAGAATAGAAAGAAACTTAGGAGGGAACATCTCCTGGTGTTCACTGCCAGCCCTTGAATTACTGGATAGGCATTCCTACAAAAAGGGCCTCCAGTCAAGTCAGTGAATGGAAGAGCTGCCTCCAGAAAAATCAATTCTGTGTGGTAAGAACCTCGTGCCTCTGTTCTGGAGGCCTTCCTTCTTTGAAGCCAAAAAATCAAATGATGCTTCAAAACTTCATCTCATCTCTAAATTGTCATAAATCTTGTTTATGCTATGAAAGGAAACAAAGTAGACTGAATGGGTAATCAATTGGCTGATGTGCTCTGGAAGTCCTGCAGCTTCTGAGTACAAGGAAAATCCCTTCCCTTGTCTTCAGAAGGTGTTTTATTTTTGCATTGCTCGGGGTGCTCCCAGTTTTCACAAAGAGGGGAATATCACATGCTGATACTTGTGGAATCATTTTTATTTACACATTACTTGATTGAAAAATGAGCCAGCTTTATTTCGAGAGAATAGGCAACACCATGAGGAAAAAGAAAGCAAGGACAAAACCCACACTGATTGCAAATACAATAAATGATACAGGCACACACACAAAAAGGAAATTGAAGAATGGAATCTGACCCTCCTTGAAATGTAAACTGTATACAGATTTACTTCTAAAAATGAACAGATGTTTCTGAGATTAGGGGAAACTACTGTATAAAACCTCTGCTGGGTGCCTAATATTTTAGATTCCACAGTCCATAGTTTCTTAAAGTCCAAGTTTCAGAACTCTCTATTTCCTAGTAAACTGTGAAATAGTGCAAAAGAGGCGTAACTTCCTGCATCTCTCCAGTTCCTGATTTTGTATTTAGTTCACAGCGTTATCAGAGATCATTTACTGGCATGAGCCCCACTGATCTGTCATCTTGTTCTGTAATGTTGCATAACATTATCACTGGCAGACCTGGAAAGAAGACAAGTCTGTTTGATAAATAACACACGTTTCCTCCAGCAAAATATGCACAGTCAAATTCTTCATGAGACATCAAACATTTTAGTGAATGCATGTTGCTAGACTGGTGATTTTTTTTGAGAGGGGTTGGGGTTTTTTAATGTTATCTGGAATGGGCAAAGAAATTACAGAAGGAAACATGCAAGTTTTCCCTTGCCACCTACCTTTTGAATAGTAACAGGCTGGAAACTGAAGTCTTAAATCCCTTACTGACTCACTGGTAAAGAGGGCTTATAATACATTTTACCCATTTCATACATGTCCAGTGCCTGAGAGAGGCACTTCAGTGTAAATGTTACATCTGCTGCTCAATTCTCAAGTACCCACACAGGGCCATGAAAGTACTTGATGAATTGGGGGGGGGGGTTAAGAGATATTTTCAAATAGACCATTATTATCGTACCTTTCCACTACAGTGTCTGTCTGAAAAGGTTTAAATTAGTAAAATATATGTTAGATTGATGTGTCAAGGGACTTGGAAGATAGCTGTTGAGATGACTGCACCTCTGTGTTTGTTCAACGCCTGATGCCGCAGCAGTAAGTAACATCACTGGAGCTGTAAGAGATGTGCACTCTGTCTCATGCTGTGATGTGAAACTACTGCTTTCCAAAGTATCAGAAGCAGCAGAACGTACTGGTCACATCTTCAAAACAGCCCTATCTTTGCAGAACTGCAAAATTCAGTGAGCCNGTCATACTGTTTTGGTGAACAGGCTCACTCTTAAAAATGTTGTGGGATTTTTTTAATTAAATTAAACGAGCCAGTTTGGGAGCCATCAAATGCAATTTAGAATTTTTCATACACCTCAAATGTGTAGTACTGACTCCAAAGAATATCAGCTGTGTCTGGGAAATGTGTTTGTAATATTGATGCAACAACACTGTTGTGGTGTCTAATGAAGAGATAAGCCATGAAATACAAGGCTCCAGGGACTCCTGCAAAAATTGAACTCTGAATCTGTGCTGAGTCCAGAGAGGCAAAAGAAGTACTTCTCCCTTTTTTTTTTTTTT